>LQNS02000227.1:1942261-1952806 GCA_001587735.2 Parhyale hawaiensis
TCTTGCGGGAATAGGTCGGCCACCTCGATCGGCAGCCCACCTCCCGAAACAGAAGGGGAAGTATTGAGGGACTACCTAACTTTACAAAACTTACCTCGTCAGCAGGAACTGCGGCAAGCTGCAACATCTCCTGCGGAAAAGGCACTCGGGACCCTTGGATGAGTGAGGCCCAAAGATATTGTGGCAGGGAAAGGGCCCGCCAGAATATACCCCCGAGGGCAATGGTAATAGAAGAATCGAGTTACGTTTTCAGCCCGAATCGCACTCGGCGCTATCCAAAAGGGTGGCATACAGCTTCTCAGTTTGTACTGCAGAGCCTGCCTTTTTACGCTCGGCTAGCACTAGTCTTGCGGTCGCGCCGTGCTGTGTCCTTAGGTTCGAATCCCGCGAGCCGCATCTTACTCTTTTAAAGTAAATACAAGAAAATCACTCGTAGTATATCTAATCATGCTGCTTCAAACATTTTTCAATGAAAGTTTACCGGATAAAAAATTAGAAAATTTCTCTCTTCTCCTCCACTCGCTATAGGCACAAGGAGGAGCAGCAGCAGCAGCGCGCCTCGGCGGTAACACCTCCGATATTAAAGTCAAAGGCGAAAAAATTGCCCGGCGAGGGAGTGGCGGCACTCATGTTGTAAATTGCCATCACGTGGCACTCCGGTGGCAGCAAACAGCAAGCAACAACGCGTAACGGGAACGGCACGGGGTCGGAAAAACACGTAACCCGTCGGCACAGGAACGAAACAATGGCGGAAACCCTCACAGCGGGGGCGAGGTTCTGACGTGAAGATTTGTAAGGGCGAGTTGTGAATGGCAAGCGCAAATTGAAAACAACGAGAAGGAGGAGCCAATAATAGAGGCTGAAATTGGTGGGGATTTAACGTGAACACTGCGCAGGTGCCATAGTAATAATATGAGAAATAAACGTGACATTTAATAAAGCTACGTGGAAATAGGGACTGATCCTTTAATGCCTGCTTTACACGTTTGTGGACGCTGCAAGGAGTTTAAAAAGGGATATTTAATCTAGAAAAGGTTTAATGGAGAGAAGCTATTGTGTCAAGTCGGGCAAACTGAAAACTAAGCACCATTGCGATCTTCAGTATTGGACGCCATCATCTGCAGGAAGCACTCAAAGTTTTGAAAATTATTCTAAGAAAAGTTGTGCTGTCATGGCCAAAATAATACCTGCAGACGTAACAAGGTAAGACAACACCAGACAAAAATGTGGCGGTGCTTTACAGGCAAGACTGGTGCGTGGGATAGGCGACAGCCCGGTTAATAGGATGACCTCATACACCCACACCCGCTAGGGAAGCGCACCGTTTTTGCAATGGGGAGAAAGTCGACCTTTTGTAGTCTTTACGGATGTGGCACATCGGCCCTCGGCAATATTACATAATCGGATAATATTTTCACTGCTTGGGCATTCGCTTAGCTTTGGTGTGTCATAAAACTACCGACGAAAAATTAAAAAAGTAGAGGTTCTCCAGAGAAGTTCATAGACTAAAATAAACAGTTTCATTGTGTAGTTGGACGGTGGAAAATAAGTAAGAAGCTTACCACAAAAAAAAATAAATAAATAAATAGGCCGTGTCGGTTACAGTTTGAGACGCAAACGTCTTCCAACAACGTAGACCGGTGCAATTTTTTTTTTTTTTACACAAGCACGGTGAAGAAACAAGTAGTGAACGGAGGGAATTATACTGAAACTTACAATACGTAGTTATATGCATTCATGGTCAGACAACAAACGTTCCTAGAACTACGCCAACCGCCAGCCTTACTGGCACAAAAATACCAGGTTCAAGGTATTCGGGGAGACGTTTTATTCGAGTTTTGGAACGGATTGCCACATTGTAAGAAAAACTAATGTTCTCACGTCAGCTGATTGACAGCGGGACCAATCCCGACACCCCTGGTGGAGCAGTGTACCCACAGCATAGTGTGTTGCCTATGAGTAGTGATACTGGTAGGTTTGTTAAGAATATAACTTGGGACTGGTTCGGTTCATCTAGTACAGGTGCACATAAACTATGAGGCACACATATAAGACCTGCATTTCAATAGCGTCACATACTACACCGACACACCCAAACCTCTGTGTCTCAGCACAGTGTCGCTTTTCAGACAATCGATGATTGACCGCACCATAGAATCTCTGATACCAGCGTCAGGGCGACAGGTGTTAAAGGACAGGCGCGTGTGTAATGAAGTGCATGATGAACATCGCGAAAAACAATAGTGCTAAGTACCTTTGCTGTACTAACTTACATCAGTCTCACTTCAACAGTTATATCACGCACTCAACTCAGAGATTCATAAGGAAACGGCAAGACCAAAGCTTGCAAAAATTACCAAGTTTAGCCTTCTTGAAAACAGACATTATATGGTATCATTGACACAATATATTTTAAGCGTTTATTAAGCGTTTCAACTGGCCAAATATATATTAAGATCCAGTTGAAACGCTTAATAAACCTTCGAAATCATGGAACCTGGACGTCCGCTATTTCAACGAATGATACAATATAGTAGATAATGGAAGGACCACTGAACAACTCCGAACATTTTACACACTTAGGATCATTCGACTATGGAATAATCTAGGCATCCGTTTTCACTACGAGGGCGATGAAAGAAATAAGGGACATGCAGTAGGTACCTACGTCACTAAAAACAACGAACCACTGGACGATTGTGTTCCCACACAGAATCAACAAAGATGAGAAGAGCAACATGGGACAGAGGAAGAACAGATGAAGTGGCAAGAAAAGAATTATCACACGTGTGAACATGTTACGTGCGTAAGTGATAATGCTGTATGGATGCATTGGAGAGTAAATAAATGTAAGTGAGAGATGAGCAAAATATAGAACAATTTAAAGACAAAATTTTAAAATAATGGATCAGAGTGAAATTGAATAACACACCCAGAGCAGTGGACACTCAACTTACCTTATAAAAAATGCAGGTCCTCCTCTTTTGAGCAGAGAAGAAAGAAAGATTTTAATACTTTCTCGAACACGCAATTATTTTTTATTTAAACCTATTTAAACACGCACATATGTACACAATAACAGTCTAGATTACTGTGTTAAAAATACATTGTTTCCTAAAAAGAAAATTAAGACAGCGCTTTGCAATGCAAGAATATTATTGTTTACTAGGATTGATGATACAAATCTTCTCCTTACTGTAAAAACAACAAATTGCAGCGTCGGAATTAAATTAGCATTTTAATTCGTCAGTTATATGAGGAATTGCATTCAAAATAATTACTATGATGCTGACAGAGAAAAAAGAACGTGCGTACAAACTAACTTTCTGCACTACGAACGTACAGGCTACGACGTAGCGGAATCAACTCGACAAGCAAATATTTTAAGAAGAAACTGAAATTTGCCAAGAGAAATATCCTAGTAATTTCAGGTAGACACAGGAAAATAATTGTGAAAAAGAAATCTTAGCTAAGAAATAAAAGCTGGGACAAGAGAATCTTCCAGTAACACGGGACCTGGCCGCATTGACACCAGCCTTTTCTAAAATTCTCCACTAAATGTCCTTTTCTTGTGCGGCAGTCAACGAGAGTGACTAACTTTGTCCCTCGACTGCCCGAGAGAAGCCGTAAGCACCTAAGTTCTTGCTCAGTAAAAATTAATGCGATCGACTGAGAGAAATCAAGATTCCAGGGGGCACGGACAAGCGTTGGAGCACCACCTGCTCGGGCCACAGCGACGGGCAGACTGGCATTCTGTGTGAGGCTGAGAGTGCCAAGCCCATGCCAAGCGCGGAGGGAGGGCTTCGGACACCCGTGCGTGTGGACCGTTGAGGGTAATGACGGGTCAAAATGCCGCACTAAGACGGGTCACGTCCCAAACGGTTAACATAAGTACATGCAGCTGTGCTTGAGGCCAATTTCTAATCTTGCTGGACTTACATCGTGACAGCTTGTCTCTTGGCCAGAATGCTTTTTAACGCAGCATATCATATAGGGTTTCGTCTTCTACTAAAATAATTTCATCACAGACTACAGTAAGAAAAGTAAAGTGGGCACGAAATAAGGACGTCTCGAAGGCTTAGCGCGCGCCCAGGTAACGTACTGTATTTATCTCTAAGAATGTTTCCCTCGGGAGGTTCGGCGCGCCTTCTCATTACATATTTTATAATCCAGACGGACTACTATAATTATATACTAAGGCTGTGACACTATGCTCTCATAAACAGAGAAGTTGATGATAACTCCCAAATAACCTTAAGTACAGGCTCCTGCTTCGGCAGGTTGTGTTACCGTCATAGCTTTACGTTCGAGCTTTTTGTCGTTGTTTTGGAGTATCACGGACGTCCCTGTCTATAATTGCATATAATTGCATATTGTCACAGCCCTATTGATTGCATGTATTTTTACGTGTCTCAGTAAACAACTTCCTGAGGAATGGCAGCATTTGTGACCTATATATGTATACGTGTGGCAGGCTAGAAAAAGAAGTCATAAATTATCCGCCACGGAACAAGAAAGAACTTAATGATTCCAGCTGCTCACACTCGCGGCGCTGCCGTAGAAATTTCCTGCGAGCCAACAGCAAGCCCCCCCCCCCAAAAAAAAAAAAAATGGAGTAGTCATCGCGGAAACTTACAGCTTGCAGCATATCACAATATTACGCGACAACCTCCGATGAGCACTAAGCTCTCAGTTTCGAAGACACCGTCCCCAGGGGGCGGATATGCGATTATACAATACTGTCGCCAATGCTGCCTCGCTTTCGATTTGCTACAGCGGGCTGTAGTTGGGAAACACATCCCGTGTTTCCAGAACTTATTTCGGCTCGTACCGGCTGAGAAAAGACTCACCTATAGTCGTTTAATTGAAGGCGTTAACGCTTTACTGGGTATACGCGGACACCTGCATAATACTATTTTTATGAGACCGTTTTTCAGCCACTGGAGACGCGACCGAGCGATGGAAAAATATTTCGTGATAATAACATTACGGAAGTAACCACATATAATCACTTTCCCGGTAAAGGGTTAATACAGGCGCAGACTGGCGCCAACTGTTACCCTCCGAAGTGGAGAACGCGCCATAATTCTGGCCGTGGCAGCGATATTGGATGACCGCCGTCGTGAGGGTGCGGGAATATGAGAGCTACGGATGGCTTCTGATTACAATCAATACACGGGAGCGTATGCAAAGTGCCCGCCTGGAGGGCTGGTTGGGCGGTGCTGGAGTAAGCCAATCATTATCAGTTATTATACGATGTAGGCTCAGTTTAAGCCACTAAGGTCACGTCAGAACTGCTCCAGGTGAGGAAGTGCTCCAAGAGCGTGAATGTCATGGATGAGGGTGTTCCCACACTTGGTTAGCCCGCATGAGAGATTAAATCTATAAAAAAGGCAGAAAAGAACAATGCCTGATCAGTAAGATGGAGTAAGAGAAACTGAGCACGAAAAATTTGTCCCTAAGAACTAACTAAGGCAGAAGTAAATGGAGTCCCTGAGAGGGGGGGGGGGGTGAGAGGTGACACCCCTTAACACAGGATAGGCGAATTTATATTCGAGTCTGTTTCATCGCATCTGTTTGAAATGCACGTTAATTTTTAGTAGAGAGCATATATATGGCATGCATATGCTTTTCAAGTTCGACACAGTCGCCAGCTAACGGTGAACCCATCAACGCATAACATAACGAGAGCACTCCGAGAACGCATACCTCCGCTAAGCAAGATAACTTTAACGAATATTTCAATTTTGTTTTGAAACTATGATTTCCTCGTTATCAGTTCCAAAATCTGGTCCTTTGTGTATTTTAACAGCAATAACAGAGTCTGTAATTTTCTTCGAGATCCGTCGATAAATTTTTGAGTTACATTCTGACAAAATACAGAAAAAAAGAGCATCACAAACCTTTATCATTTGTTTTTAAACATTTCTAACAATTCGTGTAAGTTTCATAAAGATACCCTCATAATTTTCGAAGTTATATTACTAACAAACATAAATCAAACCTAGAGACAAATATATAAATCAGAAAAATTTGGTCACTTACTCACGTAAATTTCATAAAAATCCGTCAATAACTTCTTGAGTTATGGTACTAAAATAAAAGACATAAACAAATGGTTGAAGGGATCTTTATCAAAAAGTAATCCTCTGTTCCTCCTAACATTCCCAGCAATTTCATACTGATCCGTCCATAACTCTTAGAGTTATCTTGGTGACAGGCAAACTCGATAAAAACAGAATTTCCTTGACGAAGGTAAATATTAATTTCCTAAAGCATAGCACTCATAATGTTGTCTAACAGAAATTAACAGCAGGCGTTTCTGGGTAACGAAGATATCTGAATAGCAGGTGACCCGCAGAAAAGAAAGTTCAAAGTAAGTTATTTTTCGACGTTTTAAACTTCCTAGTCTACGGCACAGATGATCGAAAAAAAAACAAGTAACGGAGGACATCTAGTTTGCCGATCAGAGGTGAAAACATGCGTAGAGGGTTCACTGCGTATGGGAACAGCAAGACGGGGAATAGGATGGAGAAGGAGAACAGAACAGAAGAATGAGGTTGTGAATGCGTTAAATCCCGAAAGCAAAGTTAAGATAACGTATGGAGTCCCTCTGGAGAAATGGGGTTCAGCCAGTCCACCCCGAGATAATCCGAGTCCTCACTGCCCTGTAATCTAATACGCTCCGCTGCTTTCCAAAACACTCAGATGTTGAAAGTTCCACACGTAGGTGCGGTTAAAACTTGAGCAGATTACACTCATATTAGCTTAAGATTGAAAAGTGGCGGCTTCTTTATAAGAGGGATCGTTCGACTTGAAGATTCTGACGAGACAAACTGAGAAATGTGCAGTGCATTTTTAAAAGCATCTTTGGCGTGAAAACTTTTCTGACAAACGGGAATTCTGTGAGGAAAAGGCTAAAATCCAGGATCGTGAACAGTTCAACTTAACTGCTACATATTCTGCTGAATTTAAACAACGCACATTTGAATCAAAGTCGACTCACAATAGAAATTATGTTGAGAGGAGTTAAAGTCGAGTAATGTAAACATGGTGCAGAGCCAGAGCGGCATGACGGAGCACAAGACGGCAGGTAATGAGCCACCAGTAAGGAGACACCGGCTCGTTACGATACAAAAGAGACCGGGTGCGGCGAGCCTTACACGGATTGTTTGGACGATCTAAATGATGAACAAAGCAAGCATCGTAAAGCAAACCCGGCGTGTGAGTAGCGCTCTACAGCAAGCTCTACATGTCGGCCGAACGTGAGGTACTACGTCGTAATTCAGCCGGTTATTGTTATGCCTGCAGTTACAACCTCCAAGTACCACAACAAACTGCCATGACTACAACCCCTTCGAACACCTCACGACATTGCAGGGGTTTTAGATCTCGGGAGATGCACGGTGTCTGGCTTAGGGAAGGGGTTTGGCCGACCAGACAGACTTTGGCAATCCAACAATGGTGGCAAATACAACATTGTTCTGCAAATATACTGTTTCCCAACTTCTTTGGTCCTAAGAAAAATGGTACAACACACTGCAGCAAATAGGAATTGGAAGCCCGCGGCTAGAAGGAGATGTTACCACAATCATAGACTGACAAACTGGGTACTATACTGCAAGAGCCGATTCAAGTAATATTATTCTGTTAGTTTAAGCATCGGTAGCAACTAGCACGTGTTTCAAGATATGAAACGGAGGTGAGCTGCAGCGTATTTGGAAACCTATGGGATCGATGCGGGGAAGATCTAAACACGGAAACGACCAGGGAGGGAAGAAGAGGAAAAGCGGAACAGACTGTAATTAGCAAGAGTATTAATCGAATTGGGCATGAAACGACAGAAGTCTTGTTTCTTTAACGCAAGATAAAAAAAAAGTTATCAAGATACATTTTAAGCCGAGGTACATTGAGCGGTAGCTGGCAATCCGCAGAATGACGTATGTATAGCAATTAGTGATGCACAATATATTTGCACAGATGTTGTTTTGCAGAAGCCTTCCGCCGCAAACTTACTTTCTATTTGTTCTTTCGCTTGTTGCGAGCACAAACAATGAGACAGCATTCGTGCTCCTCCCACCTGTCGCTCGGACGATGCTACGAGCGCTTAGACCGTACGTTGTGAGGAGGCATAATCGCACAACGTTTGTACCACCGTTTGCTTTATTTATTGCAGGATAAGTATACATATCCCTTCAAGAAAATAATTAGTTTTCCAAATTATGTCAAGTTTGAAATTATAACCAGACAACTACTGGACATACTTCGGTTATATAGTTGTGTCAATTGAATACAATGAGACAGATTGTGACCTTTCCATCGAAATAATCTCGACTCACAAGCGTTAACTTGTCCCAAACTCGAATCTTAAGCCTTGTTTTCACTACCTTGGATCGATCGAGCTGCAGGCGTGAAACCCAAACCGATGGCTCACGAGCCGGCTTCAAACTCAATCCTGAGGTCATCTCAAGCGTAATGGCATTGGGATTAACATCTGAAACTTGATCCATAGCAACGAAACCAATGCTCACGACTTGATAATTATTATATTGTGGGGTTTTTCCCCAGACTATATAACAGTGATCCAATTGTGTATGATATAGTTTAGAAGTTGAGTCAAACTCAAATGAATTCCATTAAAACAATCTTTGTCAGGTGCACCATGTCTGGCAGGAAATAAGGCGCGAGCATCTCCAACTCCACACGGCTCGGTCGAACGAAATCGCTCAATCGTGCGGCGCAGAGAAGGAGACGAAAAACGAAAAGAGAAGAAGACAGAAGAAAGCGAACACTCGTGCGGGGGGCCCCTTCCGTGGCTCCCCACACGACAGCAGATAGGAGTCCCATGCGATGGGTCGCTTACCACCATTCGGCGGCCCACCTCGCGGAACAGAAGGAGAAATATAGAGAACCTACCTAACTCTACAAAACCAACCTTCTTAGCAGGAACTGCTGCCAGACGCTACATCCCCTGCGGAGAAGGCACTCGGGACCCTTGGGTGCGTGATGCCCCAACATATTGTGGCAGGGGCTCACGACATGAGTTCAGCACAAGTTAAAGTTAATATGATTAGCTGAACTTGATGAAACCGTCCCAATCGACGCAATTTATGGTTGAGTGAAATCAAATTTGAATGCCAATTGTTGAAGTACAACAAACCCGAATCAAAGGAAGTCCATGTGCGTTGGTGCATTATGACGTCAGCCGCACTATAAGAAAAATGACGCTCCTACCATCTCCATTAAATGGCGGATCATCGCTTTTAGTCGCGTTTTATTCTGTCTTCCGCGGTAAGCTTGCAAACATATACAGTATATGTATGTGTGTGTTGGCAGCAATGTGAAGTTTTTGGTATGAATAATCTCGCAGCTTATATCCGCATTATTTATATAAGAGGAACATTGATAGACATGCCATAGCAACAAGCAATGCCAATAATTACATACAGAAGGAGCAAGACAACATCACATTATACATTATATACGGTAATTGAGTATGGTGAAGTATTTTGTCTGCCACGGAGTGAAGTAGGCAATATTAGAATGAAAAGAAAATCTCAAGCAAGCGACCTGGAAAAAAATCCCACTACTGAAACTACCAAAAAAATTAGTTATTGGTAAAAAAAATTAAAGAAATTATTAATACGATGGACAAGGTACCACACATGCCCTACATAGCTAAAGACCTGACGCAAAGGTAAACAAAAATCATTAGCAAAATGATCACAAAAGTAATTGCTGAAAATTAAAGGTAGAAAAATAACTGCGGGTTAGCAATAGTACACCTGGGAATCCACCGCAAGAAAGCTGAAGTGAATAACACATTAAAAACAATGCACATAACAAAATCATACACCAAGCGAGTACATTGGAGGACTACCGCCATCGGGAAGGTAAAATTATGGAAAGCGGAAAAAAGCTATTGCTATAAATACACAAATAATCGGGTTAATTGAAAATTCGGACGAGCTGAAGAAGAGTTGCCAAAGCCGCATAGCCCGAAGCTAAATGTAAAATAAACATACAGCGAGAATTGCGGCTGGGGAAGCAGGAATAACAGAGGGACAAAAAGAGTTTGCTTACTGTCTAAACGAACCCCATCGCCGGGGCGTCACCGTCGCTTCCTTCACACTGGCGGCGTGGGGAGGAAAGAGGTCCATTATTGAGGGAAACTAGGGCGACAATTTCAAATGTTTTCAACGGTGGTGACTTAGTCTGCATGATTAAAAGAACGATACAAAGTGAAACGAAACTGTAGTACGAAGAGGCGATACGAATAGTGATGAAACTTAACTTGACGTTCAGTGGTGAAACGTCACATTTTTCTCTACTCTGAGTAGTTTCGTTTTGACAATATTTTCCAAAAAAAGTCCACAGTCAATGATGAAATACTCACGTAGACGGGGCGCAGCGAAGGGAGCGACGCACCCACGAGTTGCGCTGGCCAAGGGACACAGGGGGCAGAGAATTGGGCTGCAGGGGGCTGCTGTCCCCTCCCTCCGAACTCCTGGAACATGTTACCATCATGACTGAATTGTTCAAAAC
>LQNS02000227.1:1957885-1968398 GCA_001587735.2 Parhyale hawaiensis
CTTGCGGGAATAGGTCGGCCACCTCGATCGGCAGCCCACCTCCCGAAACAGAAGGGGAAGTATTGAGGGACTACCTAACTTTACAAAACTTACCTCGTCAGCAGGAACTGCGGCAAGCTGCAACATCTCCAGCGGAAAAGGCACTCGAGACCCTTGGGTGAGTGAGGCCCAAATATATTGTGGCAGGGAAAGGGCCCGCCAGAATATACCCCCGAGGGCAATGGTAATCGAAGAATCGAGTTATGTTTTTAGCCCCAATCGCACTCGGCGCTATCCAAAAGGGTGGCATACAGCTTCTCAATTTGTACTGCAGGGCCTGCCTTTTTACGCTCGGCTAGTACTAGTCTTGCGGTTGCGCCGTGCTGTGTCCTTAGGTTCGAATCCCGCGAGCCGCATCTTACTCTTTTAAAGTAAATACAAGAAAATCACTCGTAGTATATCTAGCATGTTGCTTTAAACATTTTTCAATGAAAGTTTCACGGATACAAAAAGAGAAAACCTCTCTTCTCCTCCACTCACTATAGGCACAAGAAGGAGGAGCAGCAGGGCGCCTCGGCGGTAACACCTCCGATATTAAAGTCAAAGGCGAAAAAATTGCCCGGCGAGGGAGTGGCGGCACTCATGTTGTAAATTGCCATCACGTGGCACTCCGGTGGCAGCAAACGGCAAGCAAGAACGCGTAACGGGAACGGCACGGGGTCGGAAAAACACGTAACCCGTCGGCACAGGAACGAAACAATGGCGGAAACCCTCACAGCGGGGCGAGGTTCTGACGTGAAGATTTGTAAGGGCGAGTTGTGAATGGCGAGCGCAAATTGAAAACAACGAGAAGGAGGACCCAATAATAGAGGCTGAAATTGGTGGGGATTTTACGTGAGCTCTGCGCAGGTGCCATAGTAATAATATGAGAAATAAACGTGACAGTTAATAAAGCTCATGTTGAAATAGCGGCTGATCCTTTAATGACTGCTGCAAAGAGTTTAAAAAGTGATATGTAATATAGGCCGAAAAGGTTCATGGAGAGAAGCTATTGTGTCAAGTCGAGCAAATTGAAAACTAAGCACCGTTGCAATCTTCAGTATTGGACGCCATCATTTGCAGGAAGCACTCCAAGTTTTGAAAATTATTTTAAGAAAAGTTGCACTGCCATTGCCAAAATAATACCTGCAGACGTAACAAGCTACAACAACACCAGACAAATATGTGGCGTGCTTCATAGGCAAGACTGGTGCGTGGGATACGCGACAGCCCGGTTAATAGGATGACCTCATACACCCACACCCGCTAGGGAAGCGCACCGTTTTTGCAATGGGGAGAAAGTCGACCTTTTGCAGTCTTTACGGATGTGGCACATCGGCCCTGCGCAATATTTCATAATCGGATAATATCTTCACTGCTTGGGCATTCGCTTAGATTTGGTGTGTCATAAAACTACCGACGAAAAATGAAAAAAGTAATGGTTCTCCAGAGAAGTTTATAGACTAAAATAAACAGCTTCATTGTGTAGTTGGACGGTAGAAAATAAGTAAGAAGCTTACCACAAAAAATAATAATAATAATAATAATAATAAATAGGCCGTGGCGACTACAGTTTGAGACGCAAACGTCTTCCAACAACGTAGATCGGTGCAAATTATTTTATTAAAAACACAAGCACGGTGAAGAAACAAGTAGTGAACAGAGGGAATTATACTGAAACTTACAATACGTAGTTATATGCATTCATGGTCAGACAACAAACGTTCCTAGAACTACACCAACCGCCAGCCTTACTGGCACAAAAATACCAGGTTCAAGTTATGTATTCGGGGAGACGTTTCATTCGAGTTTTGGAACGGATTCCCACATTTTAAGAAAAAATAATGTTCTCACGTCAGCTGATTGACAGCGGGACCAATCCCGACACCCCTGGTGGGGCAGTGTACCCACAGCATAGTGTGTTGCCTATGAGTTGTGGTACTGGTAGGTTTGTTAAGAATATAACTTGGGACAGGTACGGTTAATCTAGCACAGGTGCATAAACCATTAGGCACTCATATAAGACCTGCATTTCAATAGCGTCACATACTACACCGACACACCCAAACTTTTGTCTCAGCACAGTGTCGCTTTTCAGGCAATCGATGATTGACCGCACCAGAGAATCTCTGACACCTGCGTCATGGTGGCAGGTGTAAAAGGACAGGTGCGTGTGTAATGAAGTGCATGATGAACCTCGCGATAAACAATTGTGCTAAGTACCTTTGCTGTATTAACTTACATCAGTCTCACTTCAACAGTTATATCACGCACTCAATTCAGACATTCATAACGAAACGGCAAGACCAAAGCTTGAAAAAATTACCACGTTTAGCCTTCTTAATATAAATGGTAGGTATCATTGATACAATTTAGTAGATAAGGAAAGGACCACTGTACAACTCAGAACATTTTACACAATAATTTACGATCATTCGATTATGGAATACTCTAAGCATTCGTTTTCACTACGAGGGCGATGAAAGAAATCAGGGACGTACAGTACAGTAGGTACCTACGTCACTAAACACAACGAACCACTGGACGATTGTGTTCCCACACAGAATCAACGAAGATGAGAAGAGCAACAAGGGAAAGAGGAAGAACAGATGAAGTGGCAAGAAAAGAATTATCACACGTGTGAACATGTTACGTGGGTAAGTGATAATGCTGTATGGATGCATTGGAGAGTAAATAAATGTACGTGAGAGCTGAGCAAAATATAGAAAACTTTAAAAGAAAATTTTAAAATAATGGATCAGTGTGAAATTGAATAACACACCCAGAGCAGTGGACACTCAACTTACCTTATAAAAAATGCAGGCCCTCCTCTTTTGAGCAGAGAAGAAAGAAAGATTTTAATACTTTCTCGAACACGCAATTATTTTTTACTAAAATCTATTTAAACACGCACATATGTACACAATAACAGTCTAGATTACTGTGTTAAATATACATTGTTTCCTAAAAAAAAAATTAGGACAGCGCTTTGCAATACAAGAATATTATTGTTCACTAGGATTGATGATACAAATCTTCACCTTACTGTAAAAAAACAACAAATTGCAGCGTCGGAATCAAATTAGCATTTTATATCGTCAGTTAGATGAGGAATTGCATTCAAAATAATTACCATGTTGCTGGCAGAGAAATAAGAACGTGCGTGCAAAATAAATTTCTGCACTACGAACGTACTGGCTACGACGTAGCGAAATCAACCCTACTAGCAAATATTTTAAGCAGAAACTGAAATGTGCCAAGAGAAATATCCTAGTAATTTCAGGTAGACACAGGAAAATAATTGTGAAAAAGAAATCTTGGCTAAGAAATAAAAACTGGGACAAGAGAATATTCCAGTAACACGGGACCGCCGCATTGACAGGAGCCTTTTCTAAAATTCTCCACTAAATGTCCTTTTCTTGTGCGGCAGTCAACGAGACTGACTAACTTTATCCCTCGACTGCCCGAGTGAAGCCGTAAGCACCTAAGTTCTCGCTCAGTAAAAATTAATGCGATCGACAGAGAGAAATCAAGATTCCAGGGGGCACGGACAAGCGTTGCAGCACCACCTGCTCGGGCCACGGCGACGGGCAGACTGGCGTTCTGTGTCAATCTGTGAGGCTGAGAGTGCCAAGCCCGTGCCAAGCGCGGAGGGAGAGCTTCGGACACCCGTGCGTGTGGACCGTTGAGGGTAATGACGGGTCAAAATGCCGCACCAAGACGGGTCACGTCCCAAACGGTCAACATAAGTACAGCTGTGCTTGAGGCCAACTTCTAATATTGCTGGTCTTACGACTATTGCTGCGACTACACTTGCTCGTCTGGGGCCAGTGGGCCTATACCCGCAGCACAAACCAGTGCATGTGGGTTTCTCAGGTGAGGGTGAGGTCTAAGTTGACTTTACCTTTACATCGTGACAGCTCGTCACTTGAACAGAATACTTTTTAGCGCAGTATATCATGTTGGATTTCATTTTCTACTAAAATAATATCATCACAGACTACAGTAAAAAGAAAGTAAAGTGGGCACGAAACAAGGACGTCTCGAAGGCTTAGCGCGCGCCCAGGTAACGTACTGTATTTATCTCTAAGTACGTTTCCCTCGGGAGGTTCGGCGCGACTTCTCATTACATATCTGATATTCCAGACGTAGAACAAGAATTATATACTAAGGCTGTGACAATATGCTCTTATAGACAGAGAAGTCGATGATAACTCCAAACCAACCTTAAGTATATGCTCCTATAGTGAAGTGCTTCGGCAGGTTGTGTTACCGTCGTAGCTTTACGTTTGAGCTTTTTGTCGTTTTTCTGGAGTTACCCCCGACGTCTCTGTCTGCAAGTGCATATTGTCAGAGCCCTATTGATTGCATGTATTAATTTTACGTGTCTCAATAAACAACTTCCTGAGGAATGGCAGCATTTGTGACCAATATATGCATACGTGAGGCAGGCTAGAAAGTGCAGTAATAAATTGTTCGCTACGGAACAAGAGGGAACTTGACGATTCCAGCTGCCCCCATTCGCGCCACTGTCGCAGAAAATTTTCTACAAGCCAATAGCACAAAAAAAAACTGGAGTAGTCATCGCGGAAACTTACAGCTTGCAGCATATCACAATATTACGCGACACGCTCCGATGAGCACTAAGCTCTCAGTTTCGAAGACACCGTCCCCAGGGGGCAGACATGCGATAATACAATACTGTCGCCAATGCTGCCTCGCTTTCGATTTGCTACAGCGGACTGTAATTGGGAAACACATCCCGTGTTTCCAGAATTTACTTCGGCTCGCACCGGCTGAGAAAAGACACATCTAGTCGTTTAATTGAAGGCGTTAACCCTTTCCTGGGTATATAAGGACACCTGCATAATATTATTCTTATGAGACAGTTTTTCAGCCAGTCGACACGCGACCGAGCGATGGAAAATTATTTAGTCAAAATAACATTACGGAAGTAACCACATATAATCACTTGTCCGGTAAAGGGTTAATACAGGCGCAGACTGGCGCCAACTGTTACCCTCCGAAGTGGAGAACGCGCCATAATTCTGGCCGTGGCAGCGATATTGGATGACCGCCGTTGCGAGGGTGCGGGAATATGAGAGCCACGGATGGCTTCTGATTACAATCAATACACGGGAACGCATGCAAAGTGTCCGCCTGGAGGGCAGGTTGGGTGGTGCTGGAGTGAGCCAATCATTATCAGTTATTATATGATGCAGGCTCGGTCTAAGCCTCTCAAGTCACGTCAAAACTGCTCCAGGTGAGGAAGTGGCCAGTAATATGTGCAGACAAGAGCGTCAATGGCATGGATGAGGTGTTCCCGCACAGGGTTAGCACGCATGAGAGATTAAATCGACAAAGAAAAGGCAGAAAAGAACAATACCTGATCAGTAAGATGGAGTAAGAGAAACTGCATCGGCGCGAAAAAATTGTCCCAAAGGACTAACTGAGGCAGAAGTAAATGGAATCTCCGAGGGGGGGGGGGAGGGAAAGACTCCCCTTAACACAGGGTATGCGAATCTATATTTGAGACTGTTTCATCGCATCTGTTTGAAATGCACGTTAATTTTTAGGAGAGAGCATTATGCTTTTTCAGTTCGACACAGTCGCCAGCTAAGGGTGAACCCATCAACGCATAACATAACGAGAGCACTCTAAGAGCGCATACCTCCGCCAAGCAAGGTACCGTTAACGAATATTTCAATTTTGTTCTGAAACTAAGATTTCCTCTTTATCAGTGCCAAAATCTGGTCATTTGTGTATTTTAACAGTAATAATAGAGTCTGTAATTTTGTTGGAGATCCTTCTGTAACTTTTTGAGTTATGTTCTGACAAACATTCGTAAAAATACAGAAAAAAGATCATCACAAACCTTTATCATTTGTTTTTAAACATTTCTAACAATTCCTGTAAGTTTCATTAAGATACGTTGATAATTTTTTTTACTTATAAATATTACTAACAAACATAAATCAAACCTAGAGACAAATATATAGATCAGGAAAATTTGGTCATTTACTCACGTAAATTTCCTAAAAATCCGTCAATAACTTTTTGAGTTATGGTACTAAAACAAAACAAAAAAAAAAGAGACAGAAACAAATGGTTGAAAGGATCTTGATGAAAAACTAATCCTCTGTTCCTTCTAACAATCCCAGTAATTTCATAAAGATCCGTTAAATAACTTTATGAGCTATCTTGGTGACAGACAAACTCGATAAATACAGAATTTCCTTGACGGAGGTAAATATTAATTTCCTAAAGCATAACACTCATAATGTTGTCTAAAAAAATGAATAGCAGGCGTTTTTGGGCTAATGAAGATATCTGAATAGTAGGTGACCCGTAGAAGAGAAAGTTCAAAATAAGTTATTTTTTCGACGTCTTAAAGTTCCAGTCTACGGCACAGATGATCCCAAAAAAAGCAAGTAACGATCGAAGGACATGTAGTTTGCCGATCAAAACTGAAAACGCATGCGTAGAGGTTCACAGCGTATCCAAACAGCAAGACGGGGAATAGGAAGGAGAAGGAGAACAGAACAAAAGAAAGAGGTTGTGTAATGCGTTAAGTCCCGAAAGCAAGGATAAGATAACGAATGGAGTCCCTCTGGAGACATGAGGTTCAACCAGTCCACCCTGAGATATAATCCGAGTCCTCACTGTCTTATTATCTAATACCTACGCCCCGCCGCTTTCTAAAACACTCAGAAGTTGAAAGTGACTTGAGCAGATTAGACAGTATAATCGAATTCTAACTTTTCACCGCCGAAGAAATATTCTCCCTAGCAAGCTGAACTTCTAAGACTGCTCTGTTTGACTCTTTACACGTCACGTAAAAATTTTCGTAGAAACCGCACTTTTGAAAAGACACAAACGAGAATTTTGTGAGGAAAAGGCTAAAATCCTGGAGAGTGAACAGTTCAACTTAACTGCTACATATGCTGCTGAATTTAAACAACGCACATTTGAAGCAAAGTCGACTCACAATAGAAAACATGTTGAGAGGAGTTAAAGTCGAGTAATGTGAACATGATGCAGAGCCAGAGCGGCATGACGGAGCACAAGACGGCAGGTAATGAGCCACCAGTAAGGAGACACCGGCTCGTTACGATACAAAAGAGACCGGGTGTGGCGAGCCTCACACGGATTGTTTGGACGATCTAAATGATGAACAAAGCAAGCATCGTAAAGCAAACCCGGCGTGTGAGTAGCGCTCTACAGCAAGCTCTACATGTCGGCCGAACGTAAGGTACAACGTCGTAATTCAGCCGGTTATTGTTATACCTGCAGTTACGACCTCCAAGTACTACGACAAACTGCCCAGACTACAATCATAGAGGTTTTAGATCTTGGGAGATGCCCAGGATCTGCCTCAAGGACGCGGGTTTGGTCGCCCAGAAAGACTATGGCAATCCAACAATTATGGCAAAGACAACATTGTTCTACACTTAGACTGTTTCCTAACTTCTGTGGACGTAGGAAAATGGTACAAC
Source organism: Parhyale hawaiensis (assembly GCA_001587735.2). Taxonomy (NCBI): domain Eukaryota; kingdom Metazoa; phylum Arthropoda; class Malacostraca; order Amphipoda; family Hyalidae; genus Parhyale; species Parhyale hawaiensis. The sequence goes on from LQNS02000227.1 coordinate 1,965,400, forward strand.
ATGAGGCAGCAAAAGGGACTGGGAGCCTTCGGCCGGATGGAGATGTTACGACAAGCTTATACAGTACTAATAAACTGAGGACTATGTGTAGCAAGGTCAAATTATAATTGAATAATTCTGCGCGTTAGTTTAAGCATCAGTAGCTGTTACCAGGTGTTTAAGAAAAATAAAATGGTTGGAAACTGCAGCGTATTTAGAAAACCATGGAATCAATGCGCCGCAGATCACTATACACGGCAACGGCCAGTGAGGGAAGAAGAGGAAATGCGGAACAAAGACTGCAAGTAGTTAGACTAGGAATCAAATTCGATACGAAATGAATGACGTCTTGTTTCTTGAACAAAGAAAATACAGTATGTAACCGTAATTAATTTGACTATGCAAATACAATTTTTTCATTTTATTTTTCAAGATAAGTGTCTAACCTTAAAATATCAATATTCACTAAATGTAGAGCTATGTCGCAAATATAAACAGCAGCACTTGTACAATAAATATTTAGTCATTGGTTAAGTTTATCATACAATTTGCTTATTTACGAGTTGTTTTTTACTGTTAGGCTACCTCAAATTATGCAACAAGTTAATAAAAACATCATAAAGTGGAAATAAATACAAGTGAACAGGAATATTTTTATAAGACGTCCAAAACCAAGACATTATAGCTAAATCAATTCAATAAACACTGAAATAAGTGTTCAGTAGTTGTAGACATAACAAGTTAATATTGAACATGGCAACCTCCATTTTTCATTATTTTTATAAGGCGATTACAATCAAAGGTAACATACTTTATCAACAGCGGGCATGTTGTGAACAAAAGAAAACGAGAAAACGGGCAACCCATAGACAAAGGATTAATGGATGGAGATACGACTTCAAGATGCTTATAATACATTTTTAAAGCCGAGTACACTAAGCGGTGGCTTACAATCCTTAGAATTAAGTTTGGTGATCAGTGATGCACAATACGGTATATTTACACAGATGTTGTTTTGCAGAAGCCTTCCACCGCAAACTTACTTTCTATTTGTTCTTCTGCTTGTTGTGAGCACAAACAATGAGACAGCATTTGTGCTCTTCCCATCTGTCGCTCGGACGATGCTACGAGCGCTTACACGTTGAGCGGAGGCATTACCGCACAATGATTGTACCACTGTGTTCTTAATCTATTCGCAGTAAAAGTATACTTAACCATTCACGAAAAGAATTTGGTTTTAAATCATATCAGATTTGAAGTAATAACCCGACAACGACTGGACATACTTTGGTTAGTTGTTTCAATGAATAAAATAACACACATTGTGGCTCTTCCATCGAAATAAGCTGAGCTGACGAGCTTCAACTTGTCCCAAACGCGAACATTGAGCCTTCGTTTCGCTACTTTGGATTCATCAAGTTACAGGCGTAAAACCCAAACTGACTGCTCACGACCCGGCTTCAACTCAATACTGAAGCAATCTCACGGGTAATAGCATTAGGACCGACGTCTAAGGCTTCATCCATAGCAACGAAACAAACGCTCACGACTTGAGTTCTGCACAAGTTAAAGTTTATGTGACCAGCTGATCCAATTTCAATGCCAATTGCTGACGTACAAGAAACCCGAATCAAATTAAGTCCATTTGCGTAGGTGCATTATGACGTCAGCCGCACTATAAAAAAATGGCGCTCCTACCATCTCCGTTCAATGGCGGATAATCGCTTTTAGTCGCGTTTTCTTCAGTCTTCCACGGTAAGCTTGCAAACATATACAGTATATGTATGTGTGCGTTGGCAGCAATGTGAAATTTTTCAGTATGAATAATCTCGCAGCTTTTATCCGCATTATTTATATAAGAGAAACATTAACAGGCATGTCGCAGCAACAAGCAATGCCAATAATTACATACGGAAGGAGCAAGATAATATTACATTGCACATTATATACGGTAATTGAGTATGGTGAAGTATTCTGTCTGCAAAGGAGTGAAGTAGGCAATATTAGTATGAAAAGAAAATATCAAGCAAGCGACCTGAAAAAAATCCCACAACTGAAACTACAAAAAAAAAAAATTAGTTAATGACTACAGAAAATAAATAATAAAACTATGGACAAGACAAGGTACCACACATGCCCTATACGTAGCCAAAGATCAGACGCAAAGGTAAACAAAAATCATTAGCGAACTGATCACAAAAGTCATTGCTGAAAATTAAAGGTCGAAAAATAACTGTGGGTTAGCAACAGCACACCTGGGAATCCACCGCAAGAAAGCTGAAGTGAATAACACATTAAAAACAATGTATGTACATGACAAAATCATATACCAAGAGAGCAGATTCGAGGATTACCGACATCGGTAAGGTAGAATTATGGAGAGCGGAAAAAAGCTATTGCTTTAAATTCACAAATAATCAGGTTAATTGAAAATTCAGATGAGCTGAGGAAGAGCTGCCAGAGCCGCATTGCCCGAAGCTAAATGTAAAATAAACATAGAGCGAGAATTACGGCTGGGGAAGCAGGAATAACAGAGGGACAAAAAGAGTTTGCTTACTGTCTAAACGAACCCCACCGCCGGGGAGCCACCGTCGCTTCCTTCACACTGGCGGCGTGGGGAGGAAAGAGGTCCATTATTGAGGGATACTAGGGCGACAATTTCAAATGTTTCCAACGGTAGTGACTTAGTCTTCATGATCAAAAGAACGATACAGAGTGAAACGAAACTGTAGTACGAAGAGGCGATACGAATAGCGATGAAACTTAACTTGACGCTCAGTGGTGAAACGTCATATTTTTCTCTATTCTTGAGTAGTTTGGTTTCGACAATATTTTCAAAAAAAAGTCCACAGTAATGATGAAATACTCACGTGGACGGGGCGCAGCGAAGGGAGCGACGCACCCACGAGTTGCGCTGGCCAAGGGACACAGGGGGCAGAGAATTGGGCTGCAGGGGGCTGCTGTCCCCTCCCTCCGAACTCCTGGAACATGTTACCATCATGACTGAATTGTTCAAAACG
>LQNS02000227.1:1971883-2058219 GCA_001587735.2 Parhyale hawaiensis
ACAGGGGGCAGAGAATTGGGCTGCAGGGGGCTGCTGTCCCCTCCCTCCGAACTCCTGGAACATGTTACCATCATGACTGAATTGTTCAAAACGACAGTAAAGTCTTCATCACATGCTAAAGTAGAACTCCGTCACCAGGCGAACCGAACCAACGTACATGTCCTCCAGATCTCTGGCGAGTTCGCAGGACTGGCGCTCACCATATTCAAGTTAAAAGTTCTTTCTTGTACTACAATGACGGTCAAAGTGCGGCTTTAGCAAGGAAAATAATGTACCTGAAGAGAACTGTGGAACTCGTGAACGAAGACGTTCATACATTAAATGAATGGACATTGCTACAACAAGCCAGGAAAGATGAAGACACCAGAAGAACCATTAGCATGAGCAAAACATGGAGAGAAACAAAGTGGACTCGAAAAAAACTGGCAAGAAGGCTCAACTCAGGCTATTGGACAGTTTATGAGGTCTCCTGGAGTACGAATCTCGTGTCTCCCGGGGGGAGGGGGGAGGGGGCAAGACTCCCGGGCGCCGTGGGGTACGATTCCCGGGTCCCATGGAGGTACGACTCCCCAGGCCAAGTGGACCTGCCGCCAGGATCTACTATTACAGGTCAGTGTGAAAGTTGCAGGTGTGACTCCTGTTCATTTAAGTCGTTCGAATTTTACTTACTCATCACACAAACGTATCATAAAGGTTAAAATTAAATTGCTTTAAATAGTTTTTAGGTTGAAACTAAATGGCATTTTAGCGTGATCTACGTTTGGTAGAGAGAACTAATTATTTCGTTTCTGCCAATATAAATACCACTTGTTATAGCACTGAAGTTCTACAGTATGTTACCTTTGATTATGCAAATACAATTTTTTTACTTATCTTTCAAGGTAAGTGTCAAACGTTTAAAATGTTAAAAGTAAATTAGTGCACAGGATGTTGTTACTATACAAACAATTAAAGATTAATAAATCGGAACCATTTCCCATGCTTTGGAAACATTTGCTTATCGCACGGGGTTCTGCTGTTACGCCAGATTATGCAACATCACTCTCTAGTAAACATGGGCAAGAAAAGCGGTCTTACCAGTGAAGAAAAGATCAAAGTGACCTCGTTATTGGCTTCTGGTAAGACAACACTCGAAGCTTCCAAGGAATTACAGCCTGATCACCGAACAATTAAGGCTTATGCAATTGAAGGTAAAGTCAACCGGAAAACTCCGGATAGAGCCTCTACGAGAAAATTGACTGCTCGAGATAGGCGACATATGAAGGTTTCTATCGCTAGAAAACAACTTCTACAAGTAAGGCGATATATGAAGATGTTGGAGCCTCAATACTAAGCAGAAAGACAAGATGTGAGGTTCTGCAGAAGCTAGGGAAAGTGAAAAAGGCAATTAAACGACCACTTCTAACAAAAACTCATTAAGAATATAGGGTCAAATGGGCTGAAGACAACACGAAAACTGATTTCTCCAATGTCATATTTACTGACGAATGCAGAGCCACTCTTGATGGTCCAGATGGATGGGCATCTGGATGGGACCGACCTCAACAGACACGGTTTAAGCGTTAACAAGATGGTAGAGGTGTAATGTTTTGGGCCAGGTTAGTAGGTGACACCGTTATTGGTTCATATTACGTGGCAGAAGTTAAACTGAATGCACAAAGGTAATGCCAGTTTCTTGAAGCCAACTTGATTCCATGGCTTGATGAGCAGACTATCACACGTAGATCCAAATTGGTATTTCAGCACGATAACGCTCCCTCACACTGAGCACGGTACACTGCTAACTGGCTAGCGGATGGAGGATTTAAATCAAAAAGGATTATGACCCGGCCAGCGAATAACCCCGATTTAAATCCCATTGAGAACCTCTGGGTAATGATCAAAAGGAAGGTCATGAAAATGGTCGGCAGTTTTCGAACAATATAAGCCTGTGGAATACAGTAAAAACAGCTGAAGATTCTATTCCACCATCTCCAATATCAAACCTGTCAAAGTCTGTTGATAATCACCTTATAAAAATCATGAAAAATAGAGGCTGCCATGTTCAAAATTAACTTATGTTTACCACTTCTGAACACTTATTTCAGTGTTTATCGAATTTTTTTGGTTATAATTTCTTGGTTTTGTATGCTTAATGAAAATATTCCTGTTCACTTGTATTTATTTCCTCTTAATGACGTTTATATCAACTTGATGCATAATCTGAGGTAACAGTAACAAAAAACTCCGAAATAAGCAAATTGTATGATAAACTTAGCAAATGGCTAAATATTTATTTTACAAATACTGCTTATCGTTGCAACACAGCCATACATTTGGTTATATAATATTGATATTTCAAAGTTAAACACTCATCTTGAAAAATAAAGTAAAAAAATAGTTTTTGCATAATCAAAGGTAACATACTTAATTAGCTAAACTATCTCCTGTTCGTTGTAACTATCACGCAACAGATTGTTGTCATGGAGGCAGAGGAGTTGGCGCACCAGCGCTGCGCTCATCAAGCCCGGCTAGCGAATAATACACAAATTCAATGCATCGTTTACCACCCATTATCATTTTACACGACTCTGTAGATATAACTATTACTCTTAACATACGTTAGTATCATCGATGGTCAATTAATCTTGACTTTCTAAGTAACTGATATTGGTGCTGAACTCATGATGGTTCCAGGCTTTACTGTAGTGTTCAATATTGGTTCTGTAGGTTCAATTCTAAAGATAGGCAGTGTCGGAGTCTCAGGTGATCACGTTCACAAAGAACAATGAACTGAATACTGAACACCGCCTCGTTCGTTAGAGTCTGTCTTACTACGATCCAACAGATGCGGACATAAAGACAAACAGTACACTTCGATCGATACGCAGAACAAATGTACGAGCGTGACGCGCCCTCACAAGATGGACGCGCATAGAAACAGCAAGTCCGGAGAGAATAGAGGAAAGCATCACCACTAGGAGCGTGAGAATAATGAGAGCAAGCCAATAAGTGAGCACGAAAGAAAGACGTCCAGCAGGCTTAGCTAAACCGAAAGTAATCCATGGGGTCCTCAATTGGGCATTGCTCCTAACAGCATAGGACCCATGAGGATGTCGGCACTAACAGCAATACAGACACCATTTGATGATCCTTCATATAAGGCTATCTTAGCAAAAAATTGATAGTGTGATAGTTAGATAGTTAAAAGGTCAAGACCTTAAACACAGCTGTCCATTAGCTAATATAACTGAGACGCACAGTTCGCATGTATGTGATTATTATGATCTGAAATACGCAATGGCACTTAAGACTCACCCTCTGAAAGTAGTGGCGTCGTTCTCGTCAATATCGTCCACCTCCCCATAGCATTCGTAGTTCACTTCACGGTCGCTGACACTCCACGTCCCACTGCAAAATGAATGGCAGCCATTAAATTACGCGCTCTGCTTCGTAGAAGTAATGGAGTATGGGACAGCTGAAGAAATGGGGCGCTGAAAGACACGTAAAATTGAGGGAAATTAAGAAAAACTGAGCTCGCTGGCGTCAGGAGCAGACGGTCCTCGAGTGCTATAGGCTGGCAGGAAAAAATTCTATCGTGACGATAAGTAAATTAACGATGAGAGCAGTTGCATTATTTTTGAAATAAGAGCAGAAAAGCACGAGATCAGTGAGATTGTTCGAAACATAATAAATAATGATCAAAACTTTTGGTAAGGGCCACTACATCTGCTGTCTGAAGCTGCAAAGGAAGAGCTGCCTCGTGCTACACTTGACAATTAGAAAGTATTAATTGGCTCATGAAATATTTTAACAATACATAGTATGAGGAGATACGTACTATCAGTGACCAGAGTTAATGCTGTCATCTAAAGATACCATCCGTAAATCGAGTTAATAGATACCATAATATGAAATAACATCAGTTTTGATGGGACTGTTAATTAAGTTATCTGAAGCTACCATTAGCATGTGAATGTAACTGGCAAAAAAATGCAATTGCCAATATGGCAATGGTAGCAACCTTGATGGATAACACTATTGGGAATAATAAATGGGTACATTGACTATATTCGTGAACCGCTGACTCGCCCCGATGCTATGGAAGTCTACCAGCAACGTACCTGTTGGCCTTGCGGCAGGACCCAGGGGACGTGGTGCTGCCCCCAATTGCGGAGTCCACTTCGCTGAGTGAGGAGGGGGACCCCGTCTCTTCCCCACGCATCCTTGTGTCTTCCTCGGCCAGCGGGTCCTCGGTGGGAGGGGAAGACGAGTACGGGGAGTGATAAAATGGGGATCCTCTGGAAAAACTGGGTGGGGAATGGGTATTAGCGTAGTCAAAGAAGGGTGGCGTCCCAGAGCGATACTGCGACGGGGGCGCCGGAAGACTGCGAGTTCTAAAGAATCCTCTGGTGCGAATAGCTTGCTTGCGTTGCCTCGCTGGACGGTTTCTTTCCAATTCTTTCAGATGCGCGGCCGAGTCCTCGTCTTCGTTGTAGTTGGTGAAGACTTCAGCTTCAGCGCAAGGTTGAGGTCCAAACGAGTGCCCAGACTCAGACCGGGATGGTGGGCTGGGACGAGAGTTGCTCACCGCTGTTTTGTTGGCAGGCGAAACCTGAAATTGAAAATTTATACTTACTTCAGGTGGGCACAGTGGATTTAAATACAAAATGTCGGAGGAGTTGAATCACCCTTGGCAAAAATGGAATTTCAAGAATAAGTGAAGGGAGATTTTTATTGTTTTCAGAGCTCAACTCTCCCCAAAACAATAAAAAAGTGATACATGTGAATGGGGAAGTACCGCTGATAAAACTGGACAAAAACACAATCAAGAGGAACCGTTGTCCTACACAATTATCGAATTAATCGACGCTATTGTACGCATATAGGGTCGATTCCCACCGCCAAGCGTACCGACGTGTCAATGACACACATATATTCATCTCGCTGTACGAACATGCGCTATGTATAGAACACACAGCAAAAACATCGTAATTATAACCTCGTGTGAAAGCGTCGGTGTGGATTCGTTTAATTAAAGTTGCTGAAAACATTAAAAGAGCGCAGCTGAGGCGGATAGCCATCCATGAGTGGTGAGAAGAGAGAGTAGCAAAAATACGCAATTCGGTTTTTTCGCACACTGCAGACCGCTTGCAAAAATGTTCATTTTCGAGGAGACAGCTACCGTCAGTCAAAGCGAAACTGCAGCCTGTAAGAAAGGATTTAGATAGCAAGACCGGTATATACAGTATGCTATCGCGGTACAGCTTCGATAAGGAGAAATGGAAACCGGATAATTTCTACCAGCTACACCATCTGTTTGTCCACTGTCTAACGCCAATGGAAAAAGTCCATCCATTTAAAGCCAACATCCAATTTCTGAGATGCAGTGTTACGTTGCTATAACCTGATATGTTTTTTTTACATCAAAAGCAAATTTACAGCATGTTAGGTCAGTAATTAAAACTCATGCAACTTTTAACGCTTTCAACTCCATGGGGAGTGGAGCATTAAAATGACCTTCAAAGATGCAAACAAATCCTATTTTTAAGGCGAACAATATGTAGAAGATGCCTTATATAGACGCAAAGATGTTTCAGTAAATATTTTAGTATAGAAATTTTGCAAAAGGTTAAGAATAGGATGAAGACCATATCTTTTCACTATAACTGTTAATGAATGATTGCATAAAGAAGTGCAGCAGAATCACAATGATGAAAACTATCAGCGCAATGGTGTGGCCATTCCACAAGAATTTCAACATTAGTCAAGCGAAGGCGCAAGCAGCACCGCTTGTAGCTACTACTTCCAACTCTTGTAAAAACGAAAAAAAAACGGCGGTAACAAGGAGTTTTTCTGAGGTAGCCAGAGACGATAGACAAGTTGAGAGCTTAGCTCTCAAGCGATGTAAATTAGGTGAGGGTCTTTATGACAGACTTCAAGCAAAGAGCTTTACAGGTGTGTTGAAACTACGTGGGGGCTGCTAACTTCATAAGTCAACCCTACTCGGGCTCTAAGAAGGGCTGAAAAACATTATGGAAGTAATCATAAAAGGCCACTTGCTTTGAAAATTTAACTATGAAGGGTCAAACTAATTTTTTTTTACATATGCTTGAAGTGCAAAGAAAAGCGGGCGTTGTCGACGTACGGCTAAACATTTAAACCTTTTCGCTACAGGACCGCTACCTACTCTTACAGCTCTCTAAACTAGTAAATTCATGGGGAATACTTGGTAGGTACCACTAATAACTCGTCTCAAGTTTAAATAAAGATATTGGCAAAAATAGGTAGAAGTTTCGAGCAAACGGCGAACTACTTAGAGCGTTAGAGTGCAGTTATTATTATTATTATTATTTTTAGAAAAACTAGTTTTTGTTTTGGGATCCGATACTAACACTTGTATCTCTCCAGCGACCGTCAACAGTGGAAAGGGACGAAGCGCAAATGATGAGAGAATAGTATAACAAGCAACTATAACCAAGGGAGAGAGGCTATGTAGAAGCTGCAAATAATATACACGTAAAATACACGCGCATGTAGTGAAAACAGATTCAGCCGGAGCGCGGCTACTGATATCTTATCAGAGGCAAGTACAACATGTCACACCTCATGGTGTTACCCATCGAATTACCGAATGGCGCTAATTCCGTTTACCGAAGTGAGTAGAATAAAACGACGCCATATGGAACAGAAAAGCATATTTGGTTAGGGTTCATGAAAGCAATACCTCTATGGACTCAACCATAGAGGAGGAAGGCGACGAACACCTCATGAAATACGGCACAGTTTTAAAACCATATCAGTGCCGCACTAGGAGCAAGTGGGTTGGAAAAAATGAAGTTTTCGATTCGCTACGTTCATTTTTGCAACTTTTCGGAAACAAACAAGGCACTTGAAACACAAGAACATTCACTCACCGCAGCTACCTGCAGTTCTTCAATCATGTCTAACTTGATCCAGCACACTGCGGCCCCTAACCGACTAGTTAGCCTTAGCGGCTATTCACTACGGTACCAGGTGCTGGCTGGAAAACAGCGCCGATTCTTAACTAGAATCTAGAACGCGTTAATAAAACGCGCGGTCGTAAGTATCAATCAGTATCCTTCTGGCTAAAACTATCAACTATTAGGCTCTTAGCATCAGAAACACACGCAAGTAAATCTACAGTACAATCGTTTATTACATTCTGCAAGGAAGGGCGAGACATCAAAACAAGCGGCACCAGTATACTGTTTTGAGGAACTATTTGCGGAGACATAAGCTATTGACAACAACGAGACGCATAGGAGCCACACGAGTTGGACGAGGGCGGTCGGGTGAGACATTGGTCGACGCTGGACCATGACGTGACCAGGGACGGTGTCGTGTAACTATGCACGCTCCATGTACCAGCCAAGTGTACATGACGTACCGGTACTGTACACAACACACAGCAGAGCGTACAATACGGCCAAGATCCGCCCCCAACAGGGGTGTCGGGTCACACCACCAGCCCAGCATGTAAACACGCACCCAATAGGTACCTACAGTACCATTAGAAAAACTATAAATTTATTTCTCCATGAAGCAAAGAAATCTAAACATGTTGAATTCTGTCACACATACTGACAGAAATTCAACGTTGTACAATCATTTAAATTTATCAAAACTTCAGCAACAGGTGAGTGAAGCGTTTGTGGTTTTCTTTCATAGACAATAAAGCGTCCAGTAGAATATGTGGTGCAGTATTGACTATTCAAAAAATGTAGTAGAAACTATAAGAACCACAGCACAGTCGCAACTCGAAACACGAAATAAATATAAATTATATGTATATATGTCCAATCAAAATTTCAGGGGCGACTATCCGAGATTACCTGATGCCGCCCAATAATATCGAGTAAATGCCTACGATTTCCCCAATAGAGTTGCCGACACAAAATGAAATCGACACGTGGCAGCGAAAATGGTAGGCAAATCGTGACGACGTCGGGTGGTGGTACCCGACACAACCAACGATGCGCGCGCTGGTAGCAGAACCGAGAACCTTCAGAACCTCGGCGCGCAGATACGAGACGATCATCTGTCAAGTTATCGCTGCAGATATCGCAGCGATAACAGCGACCTCACCACACGATACATCTGATTACCAGCGTCATGCATGACTCATGCCAGCGACAGAAGCTAAACACTCTGCACCGTATATGTATATATATATATATCAACAGAAAACCTCACTGCATGGAAACTTCCATTTAATCCATTGGTTTTTATTAATTTCCCTTAGAAGATTCAACCACTTTTCGTCTCCCTTATAAAACTGGCGCAAAACAATAATGACCTCACGTAAAAATAACTAAACCACAAGCCATACGAGTTTCTAGTGATTTTAATCCTCCTGGGTGACAAGCAACTGACATCGGCAAAAAAAAAAAACTTTGGCCACTGTCAGAGTAACAAAAAAAAAAGAAAATATGAAAAAAGCTATGATGCCAGGCGCCTGAACTAACAACGATTTATTCTCCTCGTACCCTCCACAAGGAAGGGTATCGCAACTCTAGAAGGTACCTACATAAATAATCCACGCTAAGAACCGTTGACTTAGCTCTGTACTTAAAAGTAACTAGCGCACCCATCGCTTGTAGGAACAGCGTTGTCGGAAAGGTTTATGAAGCACGCTGGTCCGTATAGGGTTAAGCTTAGCGCTAGGGACGGTATCCAGCAACTTTCATATTTACCGCGCCTATGAAAGGGATAAAGTGCTTTGTATTCTTTTCTTCTTCTTCTTTCTCTACTTACTGTTTTTTACTGCGCGTTGATCCAGTGTGGGAACACACTCAGCATGGGTTCCCCGTTCCTATTGGCCTATTATGTGTCCCTTGTTTCTTCCTTTGTGAGATCGCCTTCGTAGTAGACAAGGAGGCTTAAACTACTAAATATAATTTGAGAGCGTTTGTTGCTTTTTCTACGTCTCTTAGTAACATAACTAAAAAAAGTCGTGGAACGTATCTTCGAGAAATTTACAGGAACTCTTTGAAATTTAACGAGAAACAAATTATTAAATTTTGGTGATGATCAGTATTTCCGTTTGTCTGTTATCTGTTAGCAATGTAACCCAAAAACTTATGGATTTAAAGGAACTGTTAGAAATGTTATAACAAAGAAAGAGATAATGATCAGAAAGAAATCCAGCATTCTGAACTATTTCGAAATTTTCGTCAGCATCGTGTTGCCTAGCGAATGTCTAAGCCCCCGAAGTGCTTCTCTCGTTTTTTTTTTTTTTGTTTATAAAAATAGAGTGCGTCCTGGCGAATGCCTAAGCCCCCNATATGTGCCATTGTCCAATGCCTGAAAAACAACTGCCTTCCCATTAGGAAACTCAGCACGTCCGCGGTCAACTAATGGAACAGGAACCATCACAGTGTCCCCTACTTTGGCTGGTTGCATAATGGCCGTCCCAAATTATGGCCGTTTTGCAAAATGTTTAGAATCTTAGTTTTTTTTGCAAAGTGGCCTTTTATTTTGTAAAATGACTAAAATCTTGGCCGTTTTGCAAAATGTTCCAAAATTCTGGTCATTTTGCAAAATTTCCACGATTTCGGTCTTTTTGCATAATGGCCAGCCATTTTGCAAAATGGCCAATTTCGAAAAATGGCCGTAACATATATATCAACAGATAACCCCACTGCATATAAACTTCCATTTAATCCATTGGTTTTTATTAATTTTCCCTTAGAAGATTCAACCACTTTTCGCCTCCCTTATAAAACTGGCGCAAAACAATAATGACCTCACGTAAAACTAACTAAACCACAAGCTATACGAGTTTCTTGTGATTTTCATCCTCCTGGGTGACAAGCAACTGGCATTGGCAAAAAAAAAAAAAAAATTAGGCTACTTTCAGAGTAACAAAAAAAAAAATAGAAAATATGAAAAAAGCTATGGTACCTACCAGGTGCCTGCACTAACAACGATTTATTATCCTCGTACCTTCCACAAGGAAGGGTATCGCAACTCTAGAAGGTACCTACGTAAATAATCTACGCTAAGAATCGTTGATTTAGCTCTGTACTTAAAAGTAACTAGCGCACCCATCGCTTGTTGGAACAGCGTTGTCAGAAAGGTTTATGAAAGACGCTGGTCCGTATAGGGTTAAGCTTAGCGCTAGGGACGGTATCTAGCAACTTGCATATTTACCGCGCCTATGAAAGGGATCATGTGCTTTGTATTCTTTTCTTCCTCTTCTTTCTCTACTTACTGTTTTTTACTGCGCGTTGAGCCAGTGTGGGAACACACTCAGCATGGGTTCCCCGTTCCTATTGGCCCATTATGTGTCCCTTGTTTCTTCCTTTGTGAGATCGCCTTCGTAGTAGACAAGGAGGCTTAAACTACTCAATATAATTTTGTTTTGAGGGCGTTTGCTGCTCTTTCTACGTCTCTTAGTAACATAACTCAAAAAGTCGTGGATCGAATCTTCGAGAAATTTACAGGAACTCTTTGAAATTTGACGAGAAACAAATTATTAAATTTTGGTGATGATCAATATGACCGTTTGTCTGTTATCTGTTAGAAATGTAACCCAAAAACTTATGGATTTAAAGGAACTGTTAAAAATGTTATAACAAAGAAAGAGATAATGATCAGAAAGAAATCCAGCATTCTGAAATATTTCGAAATTTTCGTCAGCATCGTGTTGCCTGGCGAATGCCGAAGCCCCGAAGTGCTTCTCTCGTTTTTTTTTATAAAAAAAGAGTGCGTCAATTATATTAGTTTGTTCATAGGGAAAATTTGCAAGTATATCCACTGCCGGTGCAAAACAATTGTTAATTTTCTGCTCCTTTTCTAAAGTTAGAATTACGACCAATCATTCAAACCAGGAAGCAAGCATTTTTTATGAAGATATAAAAATCGCCTGTGGTAAAAATAGCTTTATTACGAAAATATCGACCTTCTTACGAGCAAATAATTTATTAAAAATATGGACCAAAGAGCGTCTTGGCCCCAGGTATTACATACGTGCGTTCTAACCATCAATACTATATCAGTCTTGGCTCAAATCTATTAAACCGAAGTAATATCGAGTTTCAGAAAGATAATATATTTACTCAAGAGATTACAATAAAAATGGAGCGGGAATCTCAGTCGCATTTTATGTATAGAAAAGTCAGCATAAATCCGAAGAACTTTCGGATGGCGTCCTTATCCAGAAGTTGTAATTGCTGCTGAAAGTTGAGGTCAATATATACACAGACATCTCCGTCCCGGCAAGTGAATTAATATTTACCTCCGGCAAGGATGTTATGTTTCCGGTCGGTTTTATCTGTCTGTATGTTTGTCTGTCTTTCTGTCTGTCATCAAGATAACTCAAACAGTTATGGACGGATTTTGACGAAATTTACATAGATCGTTAGGTATGTTAAGAAGAACAGATGATTAACTTTTGGTGTTTATTTGCCTCATTTTTCTCAATGCTATCTCTCAAAAAGTTATGGATGGATTTTTATGAAATTTACACAAGTTGTTAGGTAGGTATATTATGAAGAGTAAATGACCAAATTTTTGTAACGATCCGTTTGTTTGTTCGTTCGTTTGTCACTGTTTTTAATTTTATGCTTATTAGCACAATAGCTAAAAAAATAATGAATGCTTCTTCATGAAAGTTACAGGAGTTGTTAGTAATGTTAAAAGGCATAAATGACCAAATTTTGGTGCAGATCGGTCTGTTCGTTTGTATGTTTGACTCATGTTTGTCATAATGCTTGTTAACAGGATAACTCAAAAAGTTATGAACGGATCTTCAAAAAAAAATTACTGAACCTGTTAACACTATTGAAGGGCACAAATTATTAGACTTTGGTGTTGATACAAAGAAAATCATAGTCTCAGAACCAATTTTAATTTTTCGTAACCGTTGCCTTGCTTGGCGGAGATATGCGCTCTCAGAGTGCTTTAGTTACTATTTAAATCTTAGAGCTCATCGGACTCCTGTTTAGATCGACCTTATTGAAAGTGAATTATCAACTGACCGATACAGAGATATCGTGGTGCGTGTGTCCACATTAGACAATCATCCAATATCATTGATTAAGTTATGCTGATAAAACATTTTTAACACCATTTTATTGAGCCAGAAAATCTGTTTATGACACTTATGTCAATAACATAAATTACAATGATTAAAAACATTAAATTACTGCATACGCAAACACTACGGTAATAACTTTAAAAATCGCAAAACATTAATACCTTCAAGACTATAAAAATAGTAGTACCAAATACTCGTTGCGTACGTACAGCAACAAAACTGCATCTAGATATTTAGTTGACCTGGTTAGATAGTAAATCTTCCATGCGTCGAAACTTTACACAAACTGTAAATTGACTCGTGTTGCAGCTTTGGTCCATCGCTGCGTATCTCTGGAAAAAACCACACGGCCTGACAGAGCAGCTGCAACAGTTAGGTCGACCGTTGCGGCGACCTGGTGCTGTGACGTCACACGCTGCACTGTGACGTCACTGCACTGCGCTGTGGTGGCAGGGAAAGTGACGAACACCCGCAGTAGCGCGAAGGAATGCTGCGTTGTGGTTGAGTTTCTACACTCTTATTTGGGATTTTATCTCAGCTCGGATTAATTGAGGTCACGCAATCAAATAGCATGTACAGCGTTAGTAGGGTATATAGGATAATGATAATTTCAATTTTAGTTTCCGTCTCCGAAGAAAAAAACGTTTTTCTGAGAAAGGTATATACTGTATAAAGGGAACTGGGACGAATTTATTCACCACCGGAGAATTCAATATGAGAACTCCGAGCACGAGAAAACAGCACGTAGGGAAGAACGTAGTTAAGATTGTCGGGAAACGTGTGAGTGAAGCAAAGAGTGTGGACACACGATCAAGATGTCTATAATGCCGGTGCTACACCATACAGTCGTATGTCGAGTAAAAACCTGAACTGAGATATCGAAAGATGAACAAAGAAACGAAAACAGTAAATGAAAATAAGAGAAGCACGAAGAACGACGATAGAGTGACATTCTATACAGTATAGTTCCGCTGACAGAAGTGATATCTCGAAACCGGCATGGCTTTCCTATTAGGGTAACATGTCTATTACCCGTCCACCATGCTAGTAGCCGTCCACTTGGCTTTCAAAACTTTCTGTGTGAAAACTAGCAGTACTAGAGAGCCGTACATAGTCTCAAACTGTAGGGTACTACTTAGCCTACAGTTTAAGCCTAGGCACAGCTTTCTAGCACTGCTAGTTTTCACACCGTAAGTTTTCAACGCCAAGTGGACGGGTACTAGACATGTTACCCGACTGACGAAAGATACAGATACGTGCCCAAGAGTACTCATGCAGCACGGCTACTGCAGGGCTATCACTGCACGAGTTGGCGTGCTGGTTTTGTGAGAATTTTCTCAGTGATCGTCTGTAGCCTGGCACTAACTACCTATCAAAATGCAGATCATAATACTACCTCGAGTACCTTGAGGGTCTTCGGAAGAAGTCCAGGTGACGTTGTTCACGTCACCCCACGTGTGTGGAGTCACTCTGCTGATACTCCTCAAGTACACGGAATGCTATGCTATTCGATAGAAATAGATATGAATTTCATGAAGAGAATACTATGCTGGCCAACGAGTAAGCAGTGCTGTATGCTAGCTCTGCATTACCGGAACTGTTAGGAACATATCAACATTCCAGCCCAGCAGAGGCGCCAAGTGCCGCCTATCACACGATCGTTCGGCGATCCGGTAAACTGGCCCGCCATAAAGGAACCGCTGACTCATCCCATTGTTAAATACGGAAGCTGTTGCTGGGACGGCCGGAGAAATTTTGCGGCACTGAAATATAGTTTTTTTTGGATGCCGCATAACGTTAACTTCACAGAGATACCGTTGAAAAAAAATGTCTAGACATTGATTCAAAGTAGTGAAACTTAAGGCTATCAGTAAAGAAGCAGTTAAAAAAATAATGAGTACCCAGAGTAAGAGACGGTCT
Source organism: Parhyale hawaiensis (assembly GCA_001587735.2). Classification (NCBI taxonomy): domain Eukaryota; kingdom Metazoa; phylum Arthropoda; class Malacostraca; order Amphipoda; family Hyalidae; genus Parhyale; species Parhyale hawaiensis. Next base: position 1,985,847 of record LQNS02000227.1, read on the forward strand.
GAAGTTGCTGGAAATACTTGCATCTCAATTCATAACAGTAATAGAGGTAGCTGGAAATTTTTGTCCTTACTTTATTGTGTCACTAATATGAGCTCGATGAAAGAGGGAGTCCAGGAGGGTCCGCCAAATGATAGGAGGCAAATATCCTATGCCGAAACGATTGAATGGCGACATACAATTTGAGAACTGACGAATACCTGCCGAAAAGGAGATAGAATACGAGCGCAAACGACCAACTTTTGGAATAAGCACTAGCACCGGAATAAATATATAAATAAATTAGAAAGTCTCGTGGCGTAAGACCATCACCCGCGGTAGGGGGCAAATTCAACGGACATTTATGATGAACGAGGCTAGGGCACAGCCTAAAGCTCAGAGATTAGCTCTTCAATTACAAGATAGGAAAAAATATAGAAGCCTCGTACGTGGCGTATGACGATCTGCCGCGGTGGAGGAATATTCAACGCCGACAGTTTTGATGGACAGCTAGGCCTGTTTATTTTGGCATGGGCCACATCTAGGTCAACCCTTCAAACTCTCTACAAAAAATTATGAACATTGCTCAACTCATTCGACCACTTTTTGGGAGGATAGACAAATTTACAAGTATATAATATATATATATGTACTTAAATCTTCGAAGAAAACATTATCACCTCTCTCACTTCACTTCATTTGCAGGTCATAAAAACAACAACAAACAACATACAAGTATATAATACATACGCAGCATAGTGATAACTAACCCCAGAATAAGTGCAGTCAGCCAAGTCCAGACAAAAATACGAGCACTGATAGCCCAGCGAAGCAAGACTGGTCAGTTGGAGGTGAGGTCAGACGCACGTGACGTCAGCCAAATGTGACGCAACGTTCCCTATCATAACGACACCTGCTGCCGCACCTGTGGTCTGACTAATCAATTCCTGGAGAGCAGGAATTTCTCTGCAGGGAGTCGTTAACCTTATGGTACTCAGGGTGTGCCGTTTTGCGACAAGGGTTAATTCTCCAATTCTATACCTGCGGAGGAAGAGCCCTGGTATCGAGGTAGCAAAGTCTGAGTATTCAGGCATGGTTAACTGTGCAATTAGCGGCACGGTTGCAAAGTTAAATTGTATAGTTATAAGGCTTACTAGCTGACTGATACTTTGGGTTTTTAGGACGTATGGCTATACAACGAGAATCCTAGCCGACTAGCCGAAGGAGCTTTGTTCCAATAGTTTGCTTATTTGGCTCGCAATGACATAGTTACGTTACAGGAGATGAAATTCAGCGTTAGTGTAGTTACCTTCAGATATCAGTAGTAGTACTATAGTACAAGAAAGTTTAAGCCTCCCTAAAGATGTTCGGTACTAAGCTTCTCCAAGAGAGGAAAAGTAGGGACATATAGTATATCGATATAAATGGAAACTCAGGCACGAAGGTGTTCCTACACAGGATCAACGCGCATGGGAACAGGAAGTCACGAAAGAAGATCATAAAAAAGCACTTCAGCTATCAATAATGAGTAATAGGTATTCGACGAAACCCATGAAGAATTGCATGCAGATACAGGATGCAGGTTATGATTTCAACACAGAAATAGTTCACAAGTACGATAGAAACATTTCTATTGAGAAGAAAGGGCACATACGATGAGATACAATTTAAAAAAAAAGCAAAGGTCCCCCCCCCCCAATCTCAAAGCAGAAGCAACAATGGGCGTCTACGGAAGACTCGAGGAGATGCTGCAGGGCACGAAAATAAGAAAGCGAACCACCACCGGCATGGTAGTTTCTCAAGCTCTCGATACAAGAAACTGTGACGATAAGAGAGCTTTGGGGCCCCCGACCTGCGGATGCTTTCTCTTACTTCCAACTCACGCTCGCCTGTATATTCTGCACGCTCTGCACGTGCTATGTGTGCAGCTGCAGCTCTACACAGAGTATAGTAGGTGGTAGCAGTGCTATATAGATGTAGTAAAACGAGGCGTGCCTATAGCGTAGGTATCAGCCGATGTGCCTACATGTATCACACATGAAGGCTCTTAGGATTTAGCAACTCGTGATCTATCTCAAACGTGTCACTTCAAGAATATGAAGTATGTACTCGAGAAACTGCCAATGCACAATCTTTACTAAAATTGACGTATAGTTCCTGCTTGGTGAGTAAGATACGAAATGTTTCAAGGCCTGTCAGCACCTTGCTTATATCAACCTCATAATTAATTAATCCAATCAATAACAGAAACAATAGGCCATCAAATGGCATACACTTGCCACTCAAAAGCTGAAACAAGTAACTGTAAACTGCCTTGTCGGCCATCTCCGCTAACCTTAACTTTTATAAAAGAGCGGTAGCAGGACTATCAATGGGACCACGATTTTTAATGGGCTTTTGTTCCCGACAAGAGCTAGAACTATCACGGCGGCAAGACGTCAAGGAAACAAGAGATTCTTGACAGAAACAATCGAACAGGAAATCTAGACGAGCACTCACCAGAGACACAATGATCGGGGGAGCGGCAGCCGTGGTGAGCTGCAAACGGTGATCATCGACAAGTCGGTTGGTTAAAAAATACGTAGTGATAATCTTCTGCAGTTTCCTAAAACTACCTAAGTTTGTACCGCTCTAAATAACTATAAATTAACTGTGCAAAACAATGTAAAACCTAATGTAACGAACTAAACTCGGTCCTACTATAGATTAAATTATAGTTTAGTTCTACTGAACGTTTCAATTAAAAAAACAAGGGAGGCATGCTGTATGTTACGGGTCAAGAAAAAGGAGAACCTCTTGCACCTGAGATCATTGCACATGGTCATTTCCCGTCCAATGATCGTTTGCAGTCACGCACCATTCGTCATTAAATTTACTTTTCACACATATCCAGCACATATTTCTGGTCACAGCCGTGTTCTGCTGACCCACAACAACAGTGAAGGTCATAATTTTGACATTCAGTTTGCCCCACATAAGGTAATGAGAGGGCGACTTGCCGAAAATTTCCAAAATGAGAATACTTTGAAACCATTTTACTAGTAAAATTGTATCAGATCACACACAGTAATAAACTAAAGGAGTTGAAAAAAAAACGCATACGACGGTTGAAAAAAATAATAACAGAGGCGAAAGGGTCGTAACTAAGAGTTGGATCATTAAAAAGACGTAAATGAGCCGAGGTAAATTACTTTATGGACGTGTATGATTGGATAATGAGTACGGTACACGTGTAGTATACAAGGCGGCGTATTGAGGGCGTGTTTGCAAGGAACAGATCGCATTTACGTAAATAAACTACATGCAAACAAATTAACATAGATCTATTACCCTAGTATCAATGTGTAGTTAATTACTTTAATTTGAACTATCATGTAAGTAGCTAATAAACATTTGTTTATTGATATGACAACAGTATATAAGTTTATTAGTTTCTATTTCATCTCCCCATGAAGTGAAATTTAACGCGCTCTATTCTCTAATAAAAGTACGGGTAAATATGTACCAAGTATCTCTTACTATATAGTTTTTTTTGGTAAGAAAACTGATTTCATACTTAGCTGAATATCATTTTCATTTTTTCATTTATCAAAACCTAGAACAAATTTTCAATCAAATAAAAGAAAATTAGATCCAGCGTAACAAGCACCGCCAATCAAAAATAAGGTTAGTGGTTGAATTAGCTAGGTAACACGGAGTTACTTAGACAAGAGCATCTTTTTTTAACAAAGCAGAAAGCGACAAACATTAGCATAAGCCTAGAAGTAATGTAATTCATATATCACTGGTGCAACAACTCCCACATTCCCTTTCACACAATGTCAGAGAAGCTAAAGTAACAAATACCACGCTATACGGCGCTAGTGAGCTCGTCGCTTGCCCAATATAAGCTAAATGTTAGCAGCAATAATTTCAAGGGCGGAAGCCTGCAGTGTCCCGACCTCAATAACTCGTGAAATTATTCAAGAAGGATTAAAGAGCAGCGCGTGGCACAGAAAAGGCATGATAAAAGGATGCTTGAGTCGTGTGCGTGCAGATGATGGCACCACGAGCGTGGTAAGTCGTGGTAAGGAGTTCCATGACGACCACCGGTCACGGTAAAGAGAGCGCGAGCTGACCTCGAGGGCGTCCAGGGACAGGGGGCGCGACCTTCGCAGTCAACTCCCACTTGACGTCTATTGCAAAATCTGGGTCATAGGGCAAGCACGCGGCGAGTCCACCCACAAGTTGGCGTTTGGTAATGTGTGTTACGAAAAAGTTTGGTAATAATTCTAGGATATATTCGGCGCCTGTACTGTACGTGACCTACCTGAGAGTCAGGTATACGCATACCTATAAGCTAGATTAAACACCTATTCTGGAAAAAGTGAATCCGTCTCAGCTAATCTAACTTATACTTTAAGGTACACTATATACCAAGGCTGTATATTCCGACTTTTTATTTGCATTTCAACCTAGAGATTTCACTGTAACTGACATTAGTCGCCGTTAGGGTATCAGTTTTTACATAAACGAAGCCATCAGATTCGTAAAAGGAACCATGATGTAACTCAGTGCAATTCCATACCAGTCAAACAAATGCAGATCGCATACTTCGATATCCATGACAATATCATACTCAGAGAGCAACGTACGACACATCGTACGCAAAAATGAGATAAGAAAAGAATTATCAGCAATAATTAAAGCACCGATAATACAAATTAGACCACTTAATAATAAAGACACAATGGTATTAGTCGCACATCGACTTATCGCAAAAGTGACCCGTAAATATGAAAAAATTGGACTGAAAAGTCTACCTACAGTGCAATGAAATGACAATGAATAATCGATTTATCTGAAAGAGCATAGAATGGTAAGATCTACGAGTTAGCATACAATTATACACAAAGTATTTGTGCTACAATAACACCCAGACTAGGTCCGGTTTATGGAACTTACCGAACAGAGGCCAAACAATGAGCCGAAATGCAGTGTAGCGTGTACTAAGACTATCAAGCGCTTTCTGTATCTAATTTAAGTCTAGTGATAAGCTATGTTTAATATATCTTTTGTACCACCCCTGTGAGTACTTAAGAAAGTTGATTGATTGATGATTACGTCGTCTCTATGAAATAAGTAAAATCGCAAGCCAAAAAATTGTGATAGTACTAGTGAGACAGGCCGATGCTGTGACACGTATGGCGGAGTTTTAGAGAACGGCCTACCTGAGGTTATAAAACCTCAGCTCTATGGTACCTTGTGTAACGTTCTGACGAATGAGGCAGGTCATACAAGCGCCATACGCACGCTTCAGAGTAACGAATATTGCTCCTACTCAGTGCACCACATTGCCAATAATGACAGTTGGCGCAGAAGTAAACTGGTAATGACTGCTCTCAATGGATAGTTGCGGATCCTTCTGGTTCTCCATCGTCGACGCTCGAGCTCCCGCCCTTGGTTGGAGGTGTTGTCTTTGTGGAGGTATCAGGACTTAATGGTTTGCTGTCCTGTTTTCTGAAGGTCCACCGGTTCGACTCCCACTGAGCTCTTTGTTAGCATCAGTAGAATGACACACGGAGATAACTGAGCCTCTCTTCTAGATATCCAAAAGTGTGAAAAAGAACTAAAGTGTCGTTACAGTTGACAGAAGAACCGCCTTTAAACAGGTGTATCATACAGACTTCTCCCTTTAATGACTGTAGTAAAAACCAGGTGTGTTCACGCGAATACGAACCCGCGGGTGACTAAAGTACCCTGCCAGTTGCATCTTAGCAGCGGGTGACAGCTTCTATTATAAATTTAATTAGCACAGCTATCTATTTGACTTCTAAGTCCTGCATAGAACGCTCATAATACGTTGCTGTTATAATCATTTTCGATGGGCTTTACTCACTAAAAATGTTAGATATTATAGACACAGCATTAGCTGTATATAACAGTTACCGTTTATTTAAGCATAATGCGCTAAAGTGGCTAACGATGTTTTTGCGGTCAGACAACCCTAATATGCACGAACAGCGTCTTACCAATACCACATTTATATGACTGGCCTTTACAAGCTCCAGTTGTGTTGTTTCTCGTCTTAATAACCAATACAAATTAACGATAAATCTAACACTGATATAGCCTTTGTTCTCGACTGAAATCCTTCACAGGACACACCGAACATAACAAGATTGTGCTGCTGGACGTTGTAGTTTTCGTCCCCAGTACTACCTGAGGTGCCAGTTATTGCGCTCTGCCGCAGCGCGGCTAAGCGGTCGAGTGGCTGCAGCATCGTCGGAAATCTCAACTAAAGCTTCACAGGTTGCATACAATAAGCGGGTTAAATACTCTTGTATGTGCACTGTGGAGATAACTTGCTGGTGTATAAGGCGAGATCGCAACGACTGGCGACACCAGATGTGGCATCGTGAATGACACCACTTCGCAGTGGTTCGAATTACCCTCAAGATACGTTGACACATAACACAATCCTATAAATGCCAGCCTTGCAGACTGTACACAAGAAGAATCCTCTACCTGCATTCTATTCCCAAAGTAACGAGTCGCACTAATGCAATCTCAATTAAATGCTAGCATGGGAACACTCAGCCCTACGGTCTGAGAGCTACAGTATATATAGATAAGTCAGCTCATTTAGAAAAGGTGCAGTAACGAAATATAGAATTACGTTTAGAATGGACAGTCGGAATTTTGAGCAGCTTGATGTTGACTGTTGAAAAAATAACAGTACGAAAAATAAATGGAGAAAAGCAAGCACTACCTTTACAGGTTTAACCTGTAAGCCATGACAATTAGAATGATAAATAGGTATATCATGTGTATACACTTAGAATATACAAGAGAAACATACAAGCCATACGAGGAAGATCTTGTAGCTCAAGGCAGCAGTAAGAAAAAGAAGAAACAAGAACAATGTATAAGAGACTTCAGAAAGAGAAAGGACATAAATTGAACACGGAATCATCGATAACCAGAAGGCATTCACGACTTTGTTCATTCTATCACTAAGAGGTTTCGCTGAGTACTCTTAACCCCTTCCGATGGCCAAACCTCTCAACTAATGTCGGGGACACACTCTGCAATCGCACGCTCTACTTCTGAGCGAATCTTCATCTCGCACGTCGTCTCGATACACAGCAAAACTTGGTAGCATAGCTACGGTAGCGTGAACGCCGTACGAGTAGAACGTCAGTTCGTAAGCTGAGCGTGTAACTATCGAGTGTGGCTGCGGCACATAGTAAACACAATGAGCTGAAGAACAGCACTCAAGACCTATTGTGTGAAAGCATCGATGTGAGAGCATGAGAAGCTGTGAGCACGTACTTCACACCTCAAATTATTATTATAGGGAAACAAATGGAATGAAAATTACCTAATCAACTAGCCTTCGTGGAAACCCTCAACACGCCACACAATACGACAATTCCAGGCGAATCTGGCGCTGACATTGTCCGTTCGGCGCAGATACACAAGTAAAGCTCCATACTGTCGCCAATGCGGCCCTTGCTTCGCTTTGCTAAGGTGAGCTGCAGGCAACGCATCACTTTTCAAAAATTAACGGCGGCGCTGCACTTGAGATTTGATCAATGATGAGTCGAGGTCGTTAGAGAAAAAATGTACAGAGCTCTGTGAAAGCAAAATTAAACAAACTGTATAAGCGTAAGGAAAAAACTATACAAGCGCTCTTAAAAAACCTACACAAGCGCAGGTAAAAAAACCTACACAAGCGCAGGTAAAAAAAAAACTACACAAGCGCAGGTAAAAAAAACTACACAAGCGCAGGTAAAAAACTGCACAAGCGCAGGTAAAAAACTACACAAGCGCAGGTGAAAAAAACTACACAAGCGTAGAAAAAAAAAATCTAAGCAAGTGCAGTTTAAAAAGGCTTTGCATATCCAAACGCAGTTGAGAGCAACAGTCAATTATACTGACAATAACGGGCGAGCCCGCGACGTGCGGCGTGCAGCAAGACGTACCGGCGCCTTGCATTTACCGCAAGACGCAAGCTTCGTCAGTTCGCACGGCCAGAGGATTTCACTGCTCCCACGCACGTCATGTCTGTGAGAACACCATGCGCAATGTTCCCATGATCGCACGGCCGTCGATAAAGGCCAGCAAATTGCAATTCTCCCGCACAGATCGGTCTAACTGAACGCCTAACATTTGGTTGTCGTGAGTCACGAAGTTCTATTTGTCAATCCACAACATTGCTTGTTACTAATCAGACATGATTCCATGCGGCACGCCAAACACAGACGAGTCTTCCAAACAACCAAAGTTAAATGCTTGCTTAGGGCAGAATTTTCGATCCGAAATGTCACCGGTACAGAGACTGCGAAATTTAAAAAGTTACTGGACGCATACTTACTGAAAGTGAAAGATAAACCTGTTGTAAGCGACTACGTGAACTGTGGGTATAACTCGTCCATAAAGGTATCAAAGAAATACAGAACAAGAGTCTAGAAAAAAATGTTCTTTTCTCATTTGCTGAGAACTGATGAACTTCTATATATGTACTAATTCACTAGTTGACCCTGATTGTAGATCTACTGCTGCAACTTAGGTAGCACGCTGGCATTTATAGAAAATTGGTATTGAGTTTCTGTCATGCATAAAACTATTTGAGACTTTTTAAATGATCCCAGCGCGCATTTGGCAGAAATAAAGCAAGGGGAAAAGCATAATAAAATGCCATGATTTGAAATAAAACCTGACAGACATAGACTGCCTTCATATTTGGAATCACAAAGTGGAATATGTGAAGTACCGGTACAGGTGAAAGCATGCCGGCAGCAACAAGGTCGTTGGTTAGTAGCATCAATCGACCTACCCAGGCCACAACTAAAAGCAGCCTGTAACAATAACCTTGGGTAAAGCGAGCTATCAACTCGTACGGTGAGGCAGAGTCAATAGTATCCCAACTGGGAATGCACTCACACTGGTTCTGCTGTCGATGTATGCCAACTGGCCCCAGAGTAGTATTGGAATATTTGCAGGGTGGCATAGAAGAACATTGATAGAAATTTAAGGTCAAGTAACTCAAAAGTAATAACAAAATTACACCAGAGGGTTTACCCTGAGGTGCTGTTTCTTATAAAGGGTTTCTCGATTAGCATATATCATTGACTAATATCTCTATAAACATTTCACAATATATTACATTTTCAATATGGTCACTTTACTAGTACACAGAGCTATAAAAATTGTGTTAATTTCAATCACTGTTACAAATAAAAATAAACTTGAAAACCTTATTTCACACAGCTTTGTGTTTTACTTTTGTACGTTACTTACGGTATTTATTGAGCTGTAAACGTTTACTTTCGACCAGTGTTTTTGTGCCACAGGTCATCAACAAAGACACACACTGCACCGCAGTCGAATACTGAATATGAGAAATTTGTGTATACGGTAGTGTATAGCGTGTCGCTGCAATCTCAGGATCATTACCTCCGCCAAGGAGTTTATGTTTTCGTCGGGTTTGTCTGTCATCAAGATAACTCAAGTTATGGACAGATTTTGACGAAATTTACAGGGATTGTTAGCCTTAATGTTAGGTATGTTAGGAGAAACAGATGATTAACATTTGGTGAAGATCTGTCCATCCGTTTGTTTGTTTGTTGTCTGCCTATTTTTTTGTCAGTGCCATAACTTAAAAAGTAATGGACGGATTTTCATGAAATTTACATGAGTTGTTGAGTTTATTACAGAAAGTAAATGATCAAATTATTGTGATGATCTGTAGGTTCGTTCGTTTGTCGTGGTGTTTGTTTGCTAGCGCAAACTCTCAAAAATTATGGATGGATCTTTATGAAATTTTCAGGAATTGTTAAACATGCTAAAATACATAATTGATTAAATTTTGGAGATGATCGGTTTGTCCGTTTTTGTGCTTGACTAATGTTCGTTAAAATGTTTGTTAGCAGCATAACTCAAAAAGTTATGAACGGATCTCCATGAAAATTACGGACACTGTTAATATTATCAAAAGGCACAAGTGATCAGATTTTAGTGTTGATACAAAGAAAATTATGGTTTCAGAGCCGGTTTGAATTTTTTGTTACCGTTGCCTTGCTTGGCGGAGGTATGCGCTCTCAGAGCGCTCTAGTTATTATTTATTTACGCTGCCACGCCGCACTCGTAAAAAATTCAACAAATTATGAGTGACTAGAAACGAAGGTGCTAAGACCAACTCAGATCAATGATTGATAGAGCTCGGTTTGATCATCGTTACCTGTCATGGTGAGCTATTGATTTATTGTGTAGCAAGGGTTGCAGAATATCACGTCACCCGCACGTTTGCTACACGTTCAGCACACACCAGCAGCAAGAGTTGCAGAATATCACATCACCTGCACGTTTGCTACACGTTCAGCACACACCAGCAGCAAGGGTTGCAGAATATCACATCACCTGCACGTTTGCTACACGTTCAGCACACACCAGCAGCAAGAGTTGCAGAATATCACATCACCTGCACGTTTGCTACACGTTCAGCACACACCAGCAGCAAGAGTTGCAGAATATAACGTCACCTGCACGTTTGCTACACGTTCAGCACACACCAGCAGCAAGAGTTGCAGAATATCACGTCACCTGCCCGTTTGCTACACGTTCAGCACACACCAGCAGCAAGAGTTGCAGAATATAACGTCACCTGCACGTTTGCTACACGTTCAGCACACACCAGCAGCAAGAGTTGCAGAATATAACGTCACCTGCACGTTTGCTACACGTTCAGCACACACCAGCAGCAAGGGTTGCAGAATATCACGTCACCTGCCCGTTTGCTACACGTTCAGCACACACCAGCTGCAAGGGTTGCAGACTATCACGTCACCCATATAAACACGGCGGTTGTCACGCTCCACCAGCTAACCGCGAACACAACACGAAATCCCGAGAGCCAATTCTCGGCATGCCGCGGCTGCACCGGACGTCACCCGAGCATTGGTCGAGCGGACCCGTGTAGTTTTTGCGCACACTCCGCCACTTTGGTAATGCCGACGACCGTGCAGCTCTTGCAACTGTAGAGACGCAATTTCTGCACGTAAATTGGTGTGTTTTGCAGCACTGCAGTAGTAATGAAACTAACGACAAGCGGTGCAGCAGTCACAATAATAGTTAGCTTTCATTTGTGGAAGCCACATGTGCAAGGCTGGAGACAGTTACTGCTATTAGGTATATTGTACATTATTATATCCAGTAATTTGGGCCCCTATACCAGCTAAAAGTTTTGACGAAAGCGAAAGAGCCACAGGACAAGGAGCAAGTAAAAAGCTAACAACGGATGAGTCACGAAAAATCTCGATTGGAGCGAGATACAGAATTTTGAGAAAGCATAAAACATACCTACGAGCACCCTACACAACACTGAACCAAAATAGAGTCTCCTAAGAAGTAAATTATGTGACGCGTAAGTATAGGTGAAATTTGGCGATATAGGGTGGGTTAAATTTACTGTTCTCGACAACCGCATTGTGGTATTTGTAGTTGTATCTGCTACAGTGGTACGCTGGCGTCACTCACGACCCACGTAGACCTATGGCTCATTATCTTCAAGAAGCCGGGTCTTCCTAGGATTAGGCTTACTCTATGTAGATGACTTGCGCAAATGCCGTAAGTCACAAAATTATTATCATTTTCGTTTGATTTAAGAGAAATACCGACAGCATTGCGTCGCGGTCATGCAACAGAAATGTAAAGTAGACGACACTGCAAAGGACTTAAAGCAATAAATGAAAAGATAATATATGGAGGTATCACGAAAATACCACTTCAGTAACCGCAATAATGGCATAAAGCTACAAGGAGCAAATAGCATTGTTAGAACTGTCGTACTCCTATAGCTATGCAATTACTACCCTAGTTCTAGTATGTTAAACGGTCAAGTTGTCATGAGAACCCTTCCACTATTCCGTAAGACAAACACATGCGAGTGATAGCTATAACGTAACAAGATACGGATTGCTTTGATATATGTAGATGGTAACGCTGGTTTTATTTTGGTTTATCAAAAAATCTCCTTCGATCTCAGTGCAAGGAAAACTGGATGCAAGAAAGGGTAATAATGGTATTCTTTGATAACAGCCAAGTAACTGGCTTTACAGGGTATTTTTGGAATACTCAAATCCGAAGATCGTGCGGGACTTTGCGGAATTTTTGTAGGCACGAGTTTCTAGGCAATTTTTTTACATGATACCTCAAAATAATCAGTCTTTTGCGCAGGTAATATTTACTGATACTGCTACTTTTGCAGCACATAAGCTGTAAAAATTAAATGACGGAACTGTAGAATTAACAGAATTTTTTTGACATTTTTGCCACCATTTTTTACCCTGAACACTCATGGAAGAATTTATCCAGCGTCTGTTACGGACACAGAAGCGCAGAACACACACAAGCAAAAATGATACCAGGACTCACCTAACAAGGTAATGCCCAGCAAAGTAGGGACTTTAACGCAGGTATTCCAGGAAGGCAACTCGACTGGACTGCTGGGCTGAGGAGTCCCGTGCACTGCCCAGTCCACACTTGATATTTGCCTTTCAATTAAGAGCACAAAGCTCAATTTCACACGAACCGATAAGAAGAACACTCACTAACACAAAAATAAATAATAGATCCTAACACATTGTCGATTTCCTAAAATATTGAAAAGGGTAGCAGTGACAGGGAAAGTCACGGAACGACGCACACACGCACCTCACTACTGCCGCCAGGTAACTGGCCAGCCAGGTGAGAGTGACCCCACGCACCCTTCCCCTAGCACACCTGTGCCTCCCCTTCCTCCCCACGACAACAGGTGAACACGAAATACTACGGGCTGGACAAAGGCAGAGCAGTTGTAAAGGAAGGGAATGGATTCCGAGCGTGGAACAAGGTATCTTATTCCTTGTGTTGGGAGAAGAAAGGAATCCGGGAGTTTGTTAAAGCTTACATCACCGTATACGAATGTTTAAATCTATATGCACACCCTAGGACTGTTGATTAGATTTTGACTAGTGCTAGAGTGCATAAAGCATGGTGTTTCAATCAAGAGAAGGAACAATAAGAGACTTGTACTTACCGTGAAACCCGCATATAAGGGTGTTCCCACATTCAAGCTGCACTATTCCTAAAAAAGCTTATTTTTTTCAATTTGGAATAAAATATACAGGTATACACAAAGTGACGCAAAGGTTATACGGGTAAAGTCAACTTTGACCGCACCCTCAACTGGAAAACGCGCACGCACTGGTTTGTGCTGCGGATATAGGCCCACTGGCTCCAGCGGAGTAAGTACGGCTGAAGCCAACCACGGGTCTTCAAGAACTATGACTCCAATATGAGGAAGATTCCAATGACCCGCGACTCCACCCACGCTCCTCATCTCTGAGGAAGGCAATCTCCACCACGGTGCAGTGCATGCACACAACTGCCGAGTCAGCACACCTAAACCAGCAAAGAGCTCGCGTACCTGGGTTGGCATCGAACAAGCGACACAAGGATTGTGAGCTGCAAACGTAAGCATGCTGCTATATGCGTGTACTACACTACAAGCTGCAAGAAGTTATAAACAAAAAAAAAAGCTAATGAAGGCACGCCAGATCAAATGAACTGCTAGCAAGAGTATTTCTTGTATCACCGAAACAACTCCCAGTGCGAAAAAGTTTCTTTTTATTCTTCCCCGCTTTTTAGCGGCAGGAGTAAGACGCAAAACACGGCGGTAGCTAAGGCAGTTAGCAACAAGAAGAAAACGATCTCTCACGCAGCTCGGCCGGCGATGTCACGAACAACACACATCCAGCACTGGTGGTTACCGTAACCGCAAGTCCGGCCACGTTATACAAAAAACGCGGATCTCTTCCGGCCTGGGGAGCGCAGGTCCACCTGCCTGTGTCGATATTGACATACGTTGCAGTATCTGCTGCTTAGTTCTTAGCTGTGTAATGATCCTTGATTATATCGTAATCTGCGAGCACATGAAACAGGCATTCATTCGGCCTTATAACACGGTTCTTGCCACGATGGTATACACGAGAATATTCAATATTACTCCTCTCTTTTTGTTAAATAAAAAATGCGGACCCAACAGCGGGTAAACTTTGTATAATCAAATATATTATGGAACAGCCTACTGGTGCGTCATCCGATGATTTAGAATAATCATGATGATCAATACATAGGTTATGTGGCAAGCAGCGTGAAATTACGATGCTATGTCAGTGAGAAGAACTAAGAAGAGAACTAGCCAATACCGACAGTCAATCTGTCGATCCATGGTACTCGACCTGACCGCGTGATGTAGAGAGGGCGCGAGTGAAACTCGATAAGCGATAGACATGTTCCTGAAGTCCTCCGCACATTTTGTAGCACTAATTAAGTGCCCCAATGAATGATTTGGCTTGCGTTTCGCAATATTGCAAAAAAAGGTACAGTGAATGGCTAAGTGCAATAGCAAGAGGAAAAACTAATGTTAAATAATATTATTAGCCCCACAATTCATTGCTTAATATGTTATAATGATACGAGTAGGTTATGCAGATACACATGAAAACTATACTATGGGTTCGAAAATACACGACTGATAACGATGGCGTAAACGTAGACATCAATGAATGACTCTCGTTGCATTTGGTCAGTTTCATAAGTAACACGATAGGCAACTTACTTTAAAGTTGTGCTTGATTCTCGTATAAGCGGGTGTGGTCATTGGATTGTTATGAACAAAAAGTCTAAAAAAATACTAAAGAGCACTCTGAGAACACATACCTCCGCCAAGCAAGGCAACGGTCACAAAAAATTTAAATTTGTTTTGAAAACATGATTTTCTTTGTATCAACACCAAAATCTAATCATTTGTGCCTTTTAATAGCATTAACAGTTTCGGTAATTTTCTTGAAGATCCGTTCATAACCTTTCGATTTATGCAGCTTACAAAAATTTTAACAAACATTAGTCAAACTCACAAACAGATCACCCGATCACCACTAAAACTGAATCATTTTAGTCTTTTAACATTACCAACAACTCTTGTAAATTTCATAAAAATCCATTCATAACTTTTTGAGTTATTGTGATAAGTATAAAATTAAAAACAGCGACAAACTAACGAACGAATAAACAGATCATCACAACAATTTGGTCATTTACTCACCGCGAAATACCTAACAATTCTTCTAAATTTCATAAAAATCCGTCCATAACTTTCTGTGTTAAGGCATTAGGAAAAATGAGTCAGACAAACAAACGGATGAACGGATCTTCACCAAACGTTAATTATCTCTTCCTCCCAACATACTTGATATTGGTGAGAGACAGAATAACAGTCAGCCAAACCCGGCGAAAAAATAACCTCCTTGGTGGAGGTAACTATTAACACATAACGCATAACTATTGGGTAGGGCGATGAAGTAGACAACAGGACAACGATTTCGGTAGAGCACGTTGTGTAGCTCAAGTTGGGCAATAGGTGAGGCTAGAATAGGATGGATGGAGTACACATATTAGCTATATACTTGAATCTCAGGTACGCCACAAACAGTATCGGCATTCACTACAGCGTGTACCTGCATGCTACAAGCCTTCATTAAATCTTCCGCTATATACACTGCATTGACCACGTCGCACTATTTTGCTACTTCAAGAGAAGACTACCGACGTGCAATGTCAGTTGAGAATAAAAGAAATAGTCTAGGCAGGCGACTGCACTCGACACGTCGTATCAGCTATGCTGCTGATGAAAGGTTCCCAGTTCCTGATAAAGTTACTGGTGGGAATTGCACGATTGCGTAATCCTTTCCTTCTCTTGGGAACTTGTTGATAAAAACTTAATGACTTGAAGGTCTTACCTCAGACCCATGGCTGAATGCTGACACTGACTTTACGCCTATACGCCACTTTTCTGTTAGTGTTTTTAGCCTATTGCAGGGAGCAACTGTCATTTGAGTGCTGCTTAAAATATAACGGGATTGTATCACGGAAATGATGAAATTCGAAAAATAATTATTTTCTACACAATGAGAACATGAAACGTCTTAGAAAAGAAACAGCTTGCAGTGAGGCACACACGTCAAGTAACCGTCTACAAATAAACACACCCGAATTATTCCATGAAAAATGTTTGATGCAATCGGTTTTCTTGTAATTTATTGCAAAGGTCCGGCAGTAGTAACAGGAGGAGACACGTGCTCTTACATTTTGGACCTTTCAGCCATTCATTGGACTATTATATTGAACTAGATATGAGCGTTGCCATTTCTGTGGCTCTGATGACAAACATACCTATTAGTGAGCAACATATAAATGCGACAGATTTGTTACATGAAGATGTAGAGTGTAATATATGCGTTTTGCACGATCAACATTCTCAAGTATTAGCCTCAACATTCATATGTGTAGAGGCATACCTCGTCTCATGTGTAAGCTGATGTTGCCACAGACCGTCTCGAGGCCAGACACAGATATGAAAAGCAAAACGGTCGGAAATATTTCCCATGTTAAATGTGTTCATTTTTAATGTACCTACCGTAGGCGAGCATGAGCCATCTAGGAACTGTACGTACCGGTACGGTTTTAAGAGAGGACAAATAAGGGACAATTTAGTTTGGCCAAGAAAGAGAGTGCAAGCACGTACAACGCAACACCGCTCGTGGGAAAAGCAAGCAGGGGAATAGGCGGCCAGTACCTACTCAAATAGGAAAAAAAAGGAAATACAGCGTCAGAGAAAAAAATGTTCCCAAGAGGCTAGCCAAGAATAAAGTAACTGTAGTCGCGTGAAGCATAGTATGTGGCCGACCTCACAGTAGTACGCCCTAGGTTAGTTTAGCGAAGATTTGGTAAAGCTAGATAAGCATAAAATAAAATCGGTTCAGCTAGAATAGGTGGCAAAGCTAACTTACAAACACACATATTGTATTGACTGGGCTTAGTATTGCACAGACTCCGATCTGTCTCGGTGCAGCAGGACGCACGCGAAGGTCAAACGGTGAAAATTAATTATACGCAGACACCTGCAGTCGCAGAGTCGGAAAGTTGCGAGTTTTAATTGGAAATCGATAAAGCACGCAAGCGCTCGGCGAGCCTCTCATGATAAGCTAACCACTCAGCCACGCATAGCAGCCGCGACTAAACGATCCAAGGGTCCGAGAACCTTACGTTCACTCGTGAATAAATTTCATATTAGTCCTGTTGCCAGTATCATATACCTATGCTTTTAGTAAAGTATTCTGCTGCACGTATGCCTATACAGATAGCAATTAAAATCGCCTGAGGGCTCAAACATGAATTAATGAAACGCACGGAATTAAAAGTGACTCGGTTTAGCCTTCAAGTATAGTATTAAGCTAACTATTGTGAGATTCTTTCCAAGTAATTTACAAGATATGAACATGCCGCTCTATAAAACAAGCTGTACATTCCAAAATTCCCAGATATGAACATGCCGCTCTATAAAACAAGCTGGACATTCCAAAATTCTCAAACATAGCAAACATTCTACAACATTGCAGTTATAGCTGTAACTCCCTACAACGCGCCTCAGCAATGCTGGTGTTACCCTTCTCGTAATCAGGGCCGCCGAAGAATTAATTGAGCTAAACCGTAATTCTACTTCTGTGCGGCGCCGTGGCGACCTTAAATTTTGTTAGGGTAAGGGTAAGAAGTCGCTGATCTGAAAACAATAAAATTTCTGATGCGATGAACACCGAAACTGCTGCCAATTCGTTACTGCACTCTTTTAGCTTTGCAACTTGGCTAACGCGTCAGAAATTTTAGTTACACGTTATTAACATTAGTTATCGTAGGAATAGAGTTATATACAACGTCAGTAAACGCTCCCCGCGGAAGTGCTGCGTAAACAACTCCGATAAACAAGCATGTGCTTTTTTTGCAGGTTGGATTTGACGCACATAAGCCGTATTCATATTTATGGTTTCAAAGCGCAGCTTACGAGACACAGTAGCAAGTATCCCAGTTCCCAGTAGCAAAATGTTCTTGATCAGTGTAATAACAGTCAGCCTC
Organism: Parhyale hawaiensis; assembly: GCA_001587735.2. Classification (NCBI taxonomy): domain Eukaryota; kingdom Metazoa; phylum Arthropoda; class Malacostraca; order Amphipoda; family Hyalidae; genus Parhyale; species Parhyale hawaiensis. The sequence goes on from LQNS02000227.1 coordinate 2,003,817, forward strand.
TGATACTTCCAAACTCTGAATTTGGTAAAGCAAGTGCTACATATGTCAGAGAATGCCCAACAGTAGTTGATATGCTGCAGGTCAGTGCCGTACAGTGCTTAGTTTTCATAAATAATTGGAGGGGACAAGTTTGTCTTCTAAGAACATAACAAAGTATTCCTACAATGAAAAGTCCGAGACCTTAGTAACGAAAAAGGCAGAGCTATTACTTTCATAGACGAGACACTTACGAACATAGTTAACAGCAGATAGAGAAACCATGATGGTAGAAGCATTATTGAATTTTATGTCAATTTTGAAAGTAGAACGAGTCTTATAAACACTAATAATTTTCGCCACCTTTCTTACAGTATTAATAACATTTGCATGTAATATTCCAGGTTGAAAATAGACTCAACACGAGCAGCGCGGTATCTCCAACACAGCAGTTACGCACCTTTACCAAGAAGATGAGTATCAATAAGCACTGAAGCACCACTAGCAGGCAGATCATGAGTATACGCACGCACCACAAAATTGATGCATACTGATGCGTGCGTCAGGCAGAGGCAGCTGTGGCGTCCTGGCGTATCCATGGCAACAAATTGCACAACACTTCCCATGTGGTCAATTTCACGATATTGGAGCCGTGGTGGTCAGCCAAATCAATATGGCGGCCGACATCCCGCGCATTATGCGTTTAGATGCTGAAGGTTCACACGTTCGTCTTCTCAAAGTGTTTTTCAGCAGATAATAAAATGTTGTGACGAGTGCTTGCGAAGACCATATTGTGTCTTCACCGGAAGATTTACTAAAAACGTTATAGCCTTAAAGTTCGTAGGCTTGAGGAAACGTCGCAAGAAAGTTTCTTATATTATTTTAAATTTGGAGTGAATTAGAACTTAAAAACCTGTCCCTTCTCTGCTGCTTAAACAACACAACAACGCATTTGGATAATTCTGAACAAACACGTTGGAAAGACTCACGTATGAACAGGCTATAACAAACAGGGGTCAATCGAACGCATAGGTTTGTAGATCCGGGCAGGTAACTAGTTAATGGGATTAGATTAACACTGCCTACGCGCGCATACACGCACATATCCTCACTATATACCTACTGAAACTACTCCGTTACAAATCAACGCAATTACACAAAGAATCAATTGATAAAGGATACACAAAAGGCGAGCTTCATTCAGGCACCAGCACAGCCAACTTTGTAAAAACAGTTCGCAAGAGATAGAGGGCTGTACAGCATTCTCATTCCCGGAAAAGATGGCGGAAAAGACAAATGAGCAACAAATACAAGAATAACTCGAAAGTAGAAAAGCCACCGGTGCGCGACACGTACATAAATCTGACTGTGAATAATAAAGCAACGGTGTGTTAGTTAAAGGCGTAATCTATTTGGTCAGTTGCATCGAGATAAGAAATCTCATAATTCTCATTAGCTTTAATTTGTCCGGAACTTTAGATCCGCGTATTGCTTTCGGCACTCTGGCTCAAGTTTGAGGCGGTAATCCCATGCCGATTTCTTCAATTAAACACACTCGAAACTCAATCCTGCTCTGGGTCGTCCGAATATTAATCAGCTTGAGATTAACGCTCATGACTAAAATCGCGGCCAAAGAAAGCTAATGAGATTAGTTTACCATTGCCAAACTAACTCATCAAAGATGCCTTTAGTTTTATTGTATATTAAACGACCCGTGACCCGTTGGGTCGTCATCACAATCGTCTTTGCTTTCACAAAAAAAGCAGGTGTTATTTAGCTGGTCCTAGACCACCCGCTATTCGGCCGTCCTCTCCTGCCCGTCAAGGAGCGACCCGTTCGGTTCGCTATCAACCGATATATACTTTGCTTCTCTAACGAACATTAAATACCCATGTTGTAAGAAAAGTAAAATTATTATATGTTAGGCATTTCAGTTGTATTGCCCATGGAACCTATGAATTGATCATGCCCGTTCTTGAGGCCCAGCTCAATTTAACTTCCGTATCACAGATACAATCGAATTAAAGAGCTAACCCATGGAAAGTCCCTCGAATTTCTTCCCGTCTAAAAGCGAAGAAGCTGTGTCAAGCAAGACACAAGTAAGCACGGTTCGCAGAGTTTTAGTATAATATATAAAGAGATGGAAATGTACTTACACTCTGCTGCGGTCGCTCGCCGTCAGCAGTACTGCCATCTGCACAGAGAAAATATCACTGTTAGTTGTAGGCCACAAATAGCTACTGTTCCTGTTCATCATTCTGAGAAGAAATAAAGCACTACTCTACATACATGTCAATATATCTGGCGCAGTGAGGAATGCCAAAATATAGTACACTATTGCAACACAGCAGCACGTTCATCCAACGAGCCGCCAACTACCCGGCCAAAATTATACTTTTCATTAAATAACGTAACTCAACGCGGGTCGTTGTTATTTATGGTCAATGTTGACTTTTTACAGCCCATTGCCAGATATGAAACTTTTAAAATATAAATTAAGATGTGCTGATTTAAAATAACACAATAATTTATTGAGCAAATGCGTGGTTTTACAGATATTCGACAAATTTGAAGTTCTATTTTTTCCCCTTTCTAATGGTAAAGAAAAAAAAATTTCGAGGTAATTTTTTTTCATTTCGCAAAAGGGGCAACAGTAAGATTGATAATTAAAATAGTTTAGTAGGTTAGGTTAGAGCTAATGATAAACTGCCGCAGATCATGATTCTCCCTCCCCTAAAACACGGATTCTTCAGTATTAGGTAAGGAAAAATAGAATTTCAAAGTTACTTATCTCAAAAACTGCGCATGTGCGGAAAAAACTATTGTGATATTTGGACTCAGCGCGTCTTCATTTATAGTTAATTTCATAGCCCTCATCTCGAGTGGGGTAAAAGGTCAACATGTACCTCATTACATGTAAAAACATTTTTTTACCTGTTGAGTTTTCTGGTTAACAAGATAATTGCAGTTAACCGCCTTTTTGACCGAACGAAGTCTCACTTTCTGGGTCTACGCGGGACACCCTCATAGGCACACTGAAGTGCAGCAATGAGCAGCGCTTCAGTGACTGATCGAGTGGCGGTGCAATAGTGCAGATGCACGCAGCCTGCACCGCTGCTACAGCTGTAGATAGCGACAGCGTTAAGAGCATCGAATGGTTCTACTCGTACGCGTATGCAGCCACGGCGCACACAAACACCACTTTCGAGTGGCTCCTTAAATAGAGACTAAAAGAGTGTTTAACTGGATGGGAAAATGAAGATTTCCAGGGTTGACTTGTCCAGAATTTCAGATAAGAATTTTATCTTAGTCGCTCTGAACTGTGTCGCAGAAACTAGCAACAACCGCTTACTTTGGGCCGGCCGGAAAGTCCCTATTAAGGAGCAAGACCAACTTTCCGGAAGTATCGTGACCACGCGATTGAGAATAAACACCAATAATTCGATTTAGTGGGTTGAAGCCAGCGCACCCGTCCGAAGATTCGGACAGGTTCAGCCTCGCAGGCTTAATTTCTCCGCCCAATCGAACACGCTCAAAAGGGACTAATTCACGCCTCCCTAGTGCTGCGGTTCCTTACCTCTCTGCACGCGCGACTCCCGAACCAACGCCATTGCTAAACCTACATGACCTCACACGTATTCATAATGTTGAGAACACACTATACAATCACACGCTCAACTCATGAGTGCATGTTCATCTCGTATGTTGTCCTGATTACGCAGTGAATATTTTTATCCAAGATACTCTAGGAAAGTACTTGAAGTGGACGACTGATCGAAACGCACGCTCGTAAGTCATGGGTGCGATTATATGGCGTTCCCCCAATATTAGAGCCAGTCGCATGTCATAGCCAACATCCAGCCTGATGATGAGTTGAAGCCAGTTCTATCCTGAGCCATTTCTGTCAAGGCCACACGACCCCACGACCCCCACCCCTCCCCCTGCCAAGACTTCGCGACCCTCAAAAATCTAGCGTCCCATTGACGAGGGTAGCGAATCCCTTCTTTACAAAATACAACATTTCGGGAGATACGTGGGGCAAAAATATAGATAAAATCCAGCCGGATACCCATTCTAATCTAAGTATATAGGGCACCAATCATTTGCAGCTGGACAATAGGTCTGACTGATTATATAATAATGCAGTTACCTATGACCCGAGGCGTTAATATTCCCAATACATATAAGAACAGAATTTAATTGCATTTAAAAATCCTCTATAACTAAAAATAATGCATTGTAAGTAAAGATTCACTGTTTTGTAGGAAAATTAGGCTAGAAGGTCAAAAAGAGATCTGTTCTAAAACTACCACCAGATATTTTCCTAGTCTACTTGAAATGACACAATTTTAATCAACAGGTGACTGCATTTACCGCTTACGACAATTTGGCTCTTGCATTGGTTTATGGTAGACTTCATCGACTACAGCCGAGATTGGAGTATAAATAACATTAAGAACGGCCATCCATATAAGATTTTGGTTAAAAGAGTTACCGTACTTAATAATAACAACAACAAAATTGCTGTAGGGTTTACATATAGTAATTACTGCAAGTTGAAACTTGAAACATACAATCCCCAGCTGTTGATGCGGCCTCAGTCGCAGCCATCATTGTGAGCAGTTTTTGCTCGAGTTCATCTGTCAAATTACAATTTATTTTCTTTTATGCAACCGCATAAAAAACGGAAAATTTAAGGGGTTCTAAAATAAACTCACAGCAGTGATTATTTTGTGACGGTCAGTCACTAGTAATGGTGACAACGGACAAAGTTCCAGCTTAAGCAAGAAAAATATCAGGAATGGCAAAAATTAAAAAGAAATGGGTAAATATTCGTCTTATCCCCACCCGAGTTATGCAATAAGAAAGTGATTTCTGGCATAATTGAATTGTGCTGAACACGAAAATGACATCCATTTTTGGGGGAAATTAGGCAAACCAGACCGACGCCTTACCTAACCTGCCCGATATTATGAAGGGGTTTATGCCTAAGTACCCGACAGTACGGCCTAAAGAAGGGCGAATTTGGCTTTTACCCATACGCATGTAACCTAACCTAAAGCAGCTGCGCGCTCCGACGGGTCAATTAAGAAACTGAAAAGACGAAAACTTAATAAAACAAAATAGAATTTCCACAAATAAAGACCTATATATTCTGAATCAGTAATTTTCTGCGAATCAAAATATATTAATATAATTCTGAAGTTCAAGTGGGGGATAAGACGAATATTAGCCAAGAAATGTAAATGCATCAGAGTAAGATGTGAAGGCCGTGCAATATTCTAAAGGCTGCAGCTCGCAATTGGCCCCAGGCCCAGCCGCCCAGGGGCCAGGGCCATCATCATGCCAATATCGAAACGCTGCTCGTTTCAGAAAAACCAGCAACTCAGCTGCAATTTGTACAAGACACACAACACAAAATATGCTATCAATATATAGCTGAGACTTGAGAAGAAATAGATTGTAAACAGAGATTAATTGTAATAGAGAAATTCAGAGAACACTGTGACTGTGCATTAAAAATATATAAAAATAAAGCCGCAACTCTTGAAAAAAACATTGAGAAAATGTTGTAAATCTGCAGAAAGTGGCAGAGGAATTTATTCTGATGCGAAATTTTTTCCACATAGGGTTCTTGGGACTTTTACTTTCCACAATTTTTTGAAAGCAATAGCGATTGACAACTTCGTGTAAAGACTTATTTGCTTATACTCGAATTGCAACGTACTCTATTATTATATGAAGATTGTTTTTCGAAAATTTGAGACATAGTCCGAAACCTAAATTCTGGGTTAATGTCGACTATGAAGTGGTTGCTACAACTTTCGTTCAGATAAGTAATGTAACAACGCAGGGTTATTGTCGCACATCAGGGTTACCGAGTTCATGTCGGTAAAATTCAGAGCCAATTAGAGTCCCTGAAAATCGGCCTATTCTAGCAAAACGCGTCGGCGATAGTCGGAGATTTTCGGGGTCCTAGGAGTAGGAGGCTAGGAATTCGGGGTCCTAGGAGGCTAAGAATTCAGAGCCATAAATTAGCAAAACTCCAAGTCGCGGATTTTGTCCAGGTGACTCCGCAGAATAGTCGCCTTAAATAAATACAAGCGTGCGCGTGCATACATTAGGGAGATTTTCCTTTAGTCTTCAATCTAGAATACTGCGGGTCTGGCAGGTGGAAAAAAATTACATGAAGACTGACGTTATCGACAGCTGACTGAAAATCCTTCGTTATCCTTCTCCGGACCTCTCGGTGTCGACGTACTCCAATGATAATCTGTTCCGGCAGTGCTGAAAATGCAACCACCACAGCAGCTTGGCGCCTCTACTCCACGGAGGACATAGATATTACGTAGCCCGCATCTTAACCACTCGAGAAAATGCTTGAGCTGATGTTACGTTAGAAGCTTCTCATCACAAATGGTGTTATAACAAGAGGAGAAATTGTAACCTAAAGCGAGCAGACAGCGAGCCTCCGCTGGCACCGCAAGAAGAAGAAGAAAAAAAAATCTATTTTGGCTGCTGTGCGGTCGCCGTGAGCTCACAAATAATGGAGTGTTTTTGGCTTTCCCAGGCCACCGGCCATTGCGCAAGAAAACAACAGTATTTTGGTTGTTCCGCCTCGGTGCCGCGAAACCGACTAACAATATTTTGCAAGCTGGGCCGTAGGGAAAAAAAGCCGCCATTCGTTTATGGTCAGTTGAGTTTTTACCCTTTCGTTACAACAGGCATCCGAAAATACCATCATCACTTACTGGAACATTACACGTAATGCATGTTTTTCTTTCCCAAAAAGCTGTGACAGCATCCCCTGTGTAGCAAGTCTAAACGGGTTGTTTTATTATATTTTAAGGTTAAACGCAACCAAATAACTGTAACAGGGATTTTTTTTACACGAGTTAAACTTGAATGCGCAGATGGGAAAGCACTGACTCACTTTAGGTCAGCAACCCATAGGTGAGAGTTGCCCTGGATGATCTACCGGTACGGTAGACTATATAGATAGCTGGCTGAATACAGACCTACAGGCCCACTCCCAGAAACAGCCGATACCACGTTCCGGCCCTCTATGGGCCATTACCGTAATGGCGCATAAAGAACTCAGGCACATGTTTTGGGGTACGCTTTAAACAACGACTTAGATGATGCAGACTTCAGATAAGACCAACGAATAATTATTTCACTAATTCCGGGGCTACATTATACAATCGCACGCTCCACTTATGAGCGGACATCCGCCTAAAGTGGAGCGTACAATGGTATTTCGTGGCGCCGCATAACGTGATGTCACGAACATCTCCACGTACTGGAGCTCTGGACCTCGAAATGCAACCACAGAAGTTGCAGCAGTCATTTTTAATGGCCATCTTACTCTCGAGTTTTGACATTTTTCACATCAAAGTCAACCCACCTGACTCCCAGTAAAAAAAAAAAATATATATATATATATGATCATTGCTCAACTCCTCCCTCTTTCTTGGTGGACAAACAAATATACTTAAATCCTAAACAAAAAATCATCCCTCTCACTTCGTGATAAAAATTAACGATTAATCACGCATTCGCTGCAACAACTAAAATTCACTGAACATATTGAAAACCCGATGTAAGCAGCACCCCAACACAGTCTGGTGCGTCACATGTTGAGTTGAAAGCTCTGAACTCGAAGGCAGTTATTTAAAACTGCTGAAAAAGAAAATAGGAGGATCAGAGGGTTTCGCCTGGCAGCGTCGTAATGCGGACCAGGAGTCTCGTATGGTACGAGCTCAACCGACTCATCACTTCCTCTTGAATCTGAGAAGAATCATAAACGTACAACACCTTACACTTAACCCGTCTCCATACTGCCGCTTTTAATTTACAAATCTTCCTACTTAAACACAGTGACGATTGGTTCTTTGATATTCAACTCTATGAAATCCCAAAACAGATACACCAAGAAAAAACGTCATATTAATAGGCATTAATGTTTCGTTATCACGGTAAAAAAGTGCACCAACACATATGAACCGGATAATTTTAGGGATGACTAAGGCAATCGGTACGATTTTCTTGCCCAAATCGATGTTAGCAATGAGCTTCTACACAGATAAATTAATGCAATTCTGTTATTGAACATTTGGTTAATCAATGCAATTTTGTATATTGGATATTTGGTTATTTTCAAAATAAAAGTAACCATGAACACACTCTCGACAGATCATGAAAAATGCGACAAAAAAAATTACGTAAATGTTCCTTTTTTGATGTCAGCATTTTTTTTTCTTCACTGGATATCGTAAAAATATACAAAATATCCTAATATTCAATGGACTGACCATAAATTAGAAGGCACTTTCAAGTGTTGTACGAATGTCAACAGCAAAAAAGTATTGAAGAGTTATAAGCTGCAAAGTTCCTTATGTAAACAATAGCCGCTTTTACAGAAGTCTGAGTTGCTAAAACGTTTTCTATTAATGCATGGATTGATATTGATGGGAGACCCTTTTAAAACTGCGCTACTAATCTTCTATTAGTAGGCGCACACGAGGAGGAAGAATAGAAACTTCAAACATCATTGGCGCCAAATTTATAAGTTGTGTTGACGTATGTGTATTCAATTAGTTTTTGCTTTCAAGACTGGAACCTCCTGTTCGAAAGATAGCGGTCTTCCCAGTAGTTTTCGTGACGGCCCATAAGTGTGACACCTGAGACATTGTGTCCCTGATGTGCTAATAAAATTCTATACTATTACTACTACAGCGTTTTATAAAATATTGATTATGTTGAATAATAGCGTCGTTTTGTGCCTGTGTACAAAAAATATACGAGCGGTCATGTGTCACGAGGTATTTTAGTTTATAATTGCGTCAAACCTTTAGCTGTGCACTCTGAATGTTGCCGTACGGTGACGATGCATTAACTGATTCATTGCGGTGTCTCAGGAGTGCCTCCTCACCGCTTAATATGCAACTGTGTAGAATGTAAATAGTGTGGGTAGTTGCACATTTTATGGGATGTCATGTATACAAATAACATACAGTATATGTCCTATGCCATTGCTTTCTGTAGTTTAGAGGCTTCCGTTGTAGCGATGCGGTGTTGTATTCAGGGATTGTGTGACCTACTATAGCATCATCTTAATGATGTCCTTTTGATCATGTTTCTAGAACGATTGTTCCCCAAATTTATCAGTGCTTGGTGCCGCTAAAAGGCTTTTCCTGTGTGCTTGGATCCTTACAAATAATAATAATGATAATAATACCTCTTATGATGACGAAGAATTTAAATGGTCTCAATTTGCGCCGCAAATTTGAGTTCATTTCTACATAACGTTGAAATAATCAAAGGTTTCACTGCCCTCCTTGACTTGAGAGCTCACCACGAGGGGATGCGGCCGCTCCCGGTTGGGAGCTCCTGCTCTAAAATGATTGCATTTGCCGTTTCCTGTGTTTTGCCGTGTGCAGTTTGGAAGCCATTGTCTGATTGCCCCTCAGTGTTTTGTAATTTGGGTATTAGTGTTGGAAAAAAAAAAAACTACCTCCACGCATCGGAAAGATGAATGACTTATTGTTATTGTCTACAAGCTCTCTTTGATGTAACAAAAAACAAGCATTTCATTCTGATACTACATGAGTTATAACTTCACTTATAATGCCGAATATTAGCATCAGCTTCACTGTATCTTTTTATTCATTTGCTTTACAACAAGGGTTCCCCACCTTATCTACGCCTGGCACCCCTAAAAATCTTATACAGCTGTATGTTCGCTTGTACTTTTTTCTGACTTCTCTTTTCTTATTTATTATATTTATAATTTCATGTTTTTATAATGTCACCTATTTTTAGCCTCGAAGTTAACATGATGTGTTAGTTGATTCACAATATACCTGTGTGTGAACTGTGAACCTATTGCTATCATAGGACGTTGTACAGAATGTAGGTCGTGAAGTAGAACAGTGCTATAATTCTGCTCCCTAATCTGTAAGGCTCTTATTGAGATGTTTTAATCTAGTCTCCTCAACAAGTACGGTATTTTAATAGAATTATTTTATGAAAATAAAATTCCTATGGGAAGAAATAAATATTCTTTCTTTCTTTTTGTACGAACAGTAGGTTGTGAAGTAGAGTTGTACAGTGAATTATTAACCTAGCGAGTAAGACTCCTTGCTTATTGTTTTACACTAGTGTACTGAACATGCATTGTAATAGAACTATTGTATGAATACCTTCCTACGGGGAGAAATACATGATTCTGATTCGATTTGGGGACACATGATGTAGCATACTTCGCAATGGGAGCCTCCTCACCACGAGGTAGGGCGTGGAAAACCTTTAGCGCCAACTGTACGCATACAGTATGTGGTCGATACCGATAGCATTATTCCTTCGAAAACTGATGCCTATTCCTTCATTGGGCGGCTGAGCCTGGAAATGCTCTCGAAGGAACATTAATTATGGAAATAACCGTATATGGTCACTCTCTCTCAATGAAGGGTTGATTCACACACTAAAAGCTCAACCCCACAATATTCAGCAAGAGCCACACATAGAACAATGCTAATGCTGTGAGACACCGGAGCACTTCAGGCAGTCACTGGGACAGTTTAGTGTAATGGCTAAAATTACTACAGAAGCCTTGCTTTTGTCGGCCCGTAATAGGGTTTCATTGCACTGTTTTGTACAGTATTGCGATGATGGCCGACAAGGGTAAATACCCAAGGAAAAGGGTTGTCCATTCACTGTATACGCAGCTTGGCTCACTCAATAGAGACCACTCTCTTTTATCTAAAGAAAATACGTTCGTGCTTGATACCAGAAACTGATGCAGCAGAAGGACTTGCTCACCTCACAATTATTTAAAATAAGTGCAAATTTGACTCAAGAACCGGCAGCACAAGAATATAATTCGTGACTCCCTTTGAAGAATTGAAAAGTATATACGTTGAATAAAATAAATATATATGTACTGCGGCGCAATAAAGTATGTAAAAACTTTCTAAGGCGGGCTCACACTGTAGCATTTTTGTCACTGTACGCAGTACTCCGCCTACGAATTTACGATGTCCCTGTACACAAAACGTTGTGTGGGTCAGCCCGTCTGAATAACGCAGTAGCCACCACGTTAGATGGCTTAACGGGTGCCATATAGACCAGTTTCTGGTGTCTATGTTTATTCAAATGGGAGTAATTATAACTACGTTTCCTGAGCCCATTCCTGTAAATTAACGAAAAAGCAACGCATTAGGGTGCTGAGCAGAGAGAACGCGTTCATTTGACTGTGGTGTGAATCCGCCTCAACAACACCATGTGCAGTATAGGAATATCCATAACAGGTCAAAGGCAGCAAAAGTCGTACTGTAGCAACTGAAAATTTTCTGATAGGAGCAAATAGAAAGGAAATAGTGTACCTATATTACGGCAGGCGAAGGAGAACGACGTAGCAGCATTGCATTGCCGGATAAATGGGATCTGAACAAATACATTCGACAGATAACGGCTGCTGAGGCAGCCACATTACTGTAACAGACGCACAAACTGTCACTTTACTAAAAGCAGTGATGGTTTTCACGACGGGTTAGGCTGTGAATGCTAGGCTCATATTAGGGTTAGACGAGGAATGTTAGGATCAATCGAGAGGTGCCTTTGAGAGCTACGATAGCTTAGGAAAGCGAAAATTGACTGGTCACGACCACTGCAAAAATTACCATAAGATCTACAGTGTCTGCACGTTAAGTAAAACTTCCTTGCATCACTCGGGACGCCGGCAACAGACGCAGCGGGACAGGAAGTGCGCGAGACGGCGTGGGAGAGAGAACTCGGTGTAACATTATGATGAGAGGCGTGACCACGTAACACACTGGACAGTAACGACTCCGGCCACACTCACTACATTCTCTGCGCATGATTTCTTACACTTCTTGTCACTCGACCAGCCGATGAAGCTCATTACATAACCATGTCACATGGTCTCTAACAAGAACATACAATACGGTAAGAATACGGTAGGATTCGTTTTTATTTTCGTGTTTCTCTATGAAACCCAGCACCATTACTCCCCAGTCAAATAGATGCAAAACTATCAGTTACCTTGTCAAACATGACAGCGTTAGGAACTATTGTTTAAATTTTAATTCGTTTTAGTTCTCATAAATTAACGAACAAAATAAATGTATTCTCTATATAGCTACGAGTGTTCGATCAGCCTTCTTTATGAATGGGATCTACTGAATGGCTAAGTATTTTATCGAGAATTCAAAACTATAATAGCACAATACCCGCCCGGCCTGGAACCAAAGTCTCCGGAGCTGTTATTTGTGGCACGTCATGCAGTGAGCCAGATGTGAAAGATGTGAATACACAACTAGCAAGGAATGACAGAAAACACAACTCACGTCGCTGCTGGTAGTCAAATACGGCATCGCAGAATTGCTGGAAGTCGACGACGTCATCAGGAGAGCCCAAGGAGAAAATTGCTTCGCTGATATTCTGGAAATATGTAAAACATAACTTATCAGTTGAGCAGTGTTCGTAAACCAAACAAACTATTATACCGTGCAATAAAAAGTTAATACATACAGCAAAGAACAAGAACATGGGACTGGTACAGAAAGCATTTATATCTTCACGTAGTTCTTCACGATCGGTAAGCGATGACCTGAGTTCGATCACACTTCATAACCACCAAAAAACTGAATATTTCAGTGAAGGTTCTCAACAGAGTTGCATCTCGACATACGTTCGCTGTCTATACCTTACTATGAGATAAGAAAACTAGCACGCCTCGAGGCGTAAGACCATCACTCGCGGTGGGAGTAAATTTCATCCCCGTCATTTTTTTTATGGCTAGATAATCCTAGTTTTTGGCAGTAGCAGACTGAAGTGCCTGACTATTGACTCTCAAAGCCACTGGTTCGTGCCTCGTTCCCAGCGGGTATAGGAAAAAAGCCCCGGTGGAAAAAGCCTCCCGGAAAAGAGCCCCGGTATATAAAAAGCCCCTGTCTATCTCATTATGCACATTTATTGCCCATACTTAGCTATTTTGAAGCAAGTTATATTAAAATAAGTTAAATTATATCGTACTGCAATGACCTACCAAACGAAACTAATCCCTACCCTAGTCTAGCTTTTTCTTATTGAACGCTGCCTAGTCTGACCGCATCTAACAACACCCAACCTATTCCAACATACATTAACTAGCTTCTTCTAACCCAACTTACAATTTCGCAACTTTTTTCACCTAACCCGACCTAACTTTACTTAACCTCAGCTACTTAGACCTTAACGTTTTCTTATAACAGCGATTCAGCAAGAGAAAAGCAGGCCTCGCCCACCTAACATTTTCTAATGGCTTGAATCCTTGTGTAATTACCTATCTTTTTGTACATAAGCAATATTTACCTGATAGGCCCAGCAAGCAGATTGTAACGAGACTACTCAATGGGACTAAAATAAACTTTAGCCGCGACCGCACTGCATGTAGCCAAATGACGTCACACCGACGAGTTGAGGCACATATTTGAGGGGTCGGACCTCAGGCCTTAATCGTTAGGGTTCGTAATCCTAACCAAAAATGTATTCAGTGTTATATTTTTGACGCGAGAGAAACCATATGAATATTTATTGCTCAAAGTATCTGTACTTGACGACAATGATCTTACTGAGTTTTGTGCATGGGTGCTACTCAAGTTGGTGGCCAGTCATGAGCGGGAGATTGAATGAATGAATGAAGCCCAACAAATACGGCGATATGTTTAAATAAGTTTTGTGAAGAGCACTGTAACTAAATACGAAGTGTAAATGAGGCTTCACTTGAATGAAGACGAGTCAGGGGGCTATACCGGACTAAATTTTGCCTCTAGTGCTGTGAAAGTTTCCACCCTGCATGTTTTATTGATAATTATTGTTTCTTGTTCAACTACTATATAGTCTCTTCTTTTATTTATTTGTTCAAGGGGTGAAATTCACACTTTGTGACGATTTTTCAGGTGAAATTGATTAGAATACTCATAGGCTGCTCAACCGGCGCGTTTGTTGACGTGATTAATGACGTCACTTTTTGATGCCAGTTTCCCGTGAGTTCTCCCGTTAAGCTCTTAGCTGCTTGCATAGGGATATCCGGAGATACTCAATTTTTGGACTTGAAACAAGTTCAAAATGAAAAAAATTCGACTATTATACATAGGTATAGCCTAACTCAACCTAGCTGCTCCTCTTCACTCTTCTTACCTTACCTGATCTCATCTAAACTATACTCCCTAACCTAACCATACATAGCCCAACTTCACCTTACCCAAGCTCACGTAGCTAAATCTAACTTGACCTCACATTACCTATTTCAGGGGTTCTTGCAACCCACGTTCGCCGATGCAAATATTGGGTTAAATTTAACTTAATACAATATATTTTTGTTTACTTAATATGCTGTATTCAAATAAATTAACGGAGCTCTCAAATATAGCTTCTAGAGAAAGCGGGGCTTTTTTCCACCGGGACTTTTTTCCGGTTACCGTTCCCAGCTGGGCATTTTCTTGGCGGCGCTTGATGTAATTGGTCAGCATTCGGTCTGCTTACTGCTGTGGGGTTACTGACCTTCCCAGATATTGTGACATGGAAACTTCCACCAGACAATCTGTGGTCGACTGCAGCCGTATGCTCCTCTGGGGCTTGTTGATCTATATCTGCAGCACAAACCAGTGCATGCGGGTTTCCCAGTTGGGGGTACGGTCAAGTTAATTTTACCTTTACGGGTCACATTGAGGACAGCCCAACAGACTCCCAGCAAAAAAAAAATCATGAACATAGCTCACCTCCTTCTACTTGTTTTTGGGTGGGGAGTAAATTTCATCGCCGTCATTCTTTATGGACAGCTAATCCTAGTTTTTTGGCATGGGTCACATCGAGGGCAACCCACGAAACTCCCTAGGTGCAAAAAATTATGAACATTGTGCAACTCCTTCGACCACTTATTGGGTGGACAGGCAAATATATATACTTAAATCTTCAACGAAAACATTATCACCTCTCACACTTAGTTCGCGGGTGATAAAAAAAAACACTCATACCAGTGGCGCAGCATAAATGACTAGAAATAGTCCCAGAACGGTTATAACGGTGCAACACGGGATACCCGGCATTCATTCCAATAAAATTTTATGCATGTTTGAGGAAGCCAAGGGCATCAGCATGGAACGGTGCTTTGTATTGTATGAATTCAAAGATGTACGGTAAGACGAACAAAAAATAAAGGACGCTGTTTCCAGACGGATACCGCGTCATGTTCGCTTTCAAAAGCATCGACTGCAAACTACATGCGCGCATTTATGCTCCATGTCCTTTTTTTTAGAAAGGGAATTGGAAGGACGTGCAATGACAACGAGAATATCACGGAACTGACACGAGCTGAGACTGAGGCGCATCCCGTCACAACGGAGCCTGGGTCACTCAGTTCCGTCGATATTTTGTATCGCAACCAGCATTGGTATGAAATTTATTGCCGGGATCTGTGTTCGACCATATGGATCACCAGGCGTTGAAGGCAACTGGGAAATCTAGTTGACAGCGTTACGTACGTCCTACAAGTGCTTAGTCCCCCACTTGGGTTTGCTCGTCTATTGTAGATTATTAGCCTGTTAATGGCTTGCGTCGACTTTTGTTGATCACCCGTTTTGTTCCTTAATGGTTTCGGATCACACTAGCTGTGAGCAGGGACATGTATTAAATGCCAAGTCCTAACTGGTATTCAAAATTTAACAAAGAAAAGACCAAAACGAGTTCAAAAATAAACATTAATTTTTTAGAGATTTTTTGTCCGCAGAGCAATTAAGTCAGGCTTCCTCGTAACCGTTCGTTAGCAGGTTAACGACCTGCCTCATGATACCCGCGGGGGGGGGGGTAGTTTCGATCGGACGCCATAAATGCAACACGGCCTATAGGCAGAATTGATATCATGGAAAGTCACCTCCGACCCTGGCACTAAGTGATGGCAGAGCACTGAGTCACCAAATTACTCTCCCCAATGCACCAGGACTCTGTGCACCGCAACACTTCCGGTCACCATACCTGTAAACACAGTTAAGCTACGTACAATAACGTGGCTAAATTTCGCTAACAACCGAGAGCAGCAGATCGTTCGTGGAGCGTTGGAGCCAAATATTGCTTCAGTGCTGACCCCCGTATTAAGTGGACTTGAAAAGTTTCATTTCTTTTTATTAGTAGCTTAAGTCTCATTTATGTCGTCTCCTTACCAAGACAGTTTACTGCATGCAGAGAGAAGAATGACGTAGAGACATACAGCATGCCAAGAAAAACGAGAAATTAAAGCATGAGACCAGTAAATGAGAAAAGAGAAGGAAAAGAAGCAGAGATCATCAATAGGACAGAAAGAAGCAATAATGAATGAAAAAAAATAATTGGGAAGAGAAGAAAAACTTCCCGAATGCCACTGAATTTAAATAAGTGCGTGGTTGCACCATCTCTCCAACACAAAAACAACTGCTGCAGGTTCTTATACGCAATAATTCAAGGGCAATTCCGACTCATTCGTAAGCACACGACGTCTCAAGAGACGGAGGAATTACGTCACCGCTCGTACGGCTCGTAGAACGCAGCAGATGTTGAACGGGATTGCGGTCACTGCATTCACTTTCTTCTCTCAGATAATTTTGAAGTGAAATGTACAAGAAGGAAAGGAGTTAAACACCAGGCCTACCTATTATTATATGCAGACAAATATTTCAGCGCTTGCCACGTTGGCACACAACAGGCAAAGTTTGTTAAGAAGATAGTTTTAAGGATAAATAAAGAGAACGCAGAACCCGCACCTGACAAACTGATACGCGTTTCTGATTATGTTAACGAATAGGGGCTTTCAGAAAATGTGAATGAATATGTAGCTGTGGCCTCCTTACACACAGCTTTGGCGTTTCAAGAGAGAAAGAGGCAGAGATATGTCGTTTGTCGACAGAAACGGGGGATTTGTGCAAGAGGTCGGGGGGGGGGGGGGTTTNAAAAACGAGAAATTAAAGCATGAGACCAGTAAATGAGAAAAGAGAAGGAAAAGAAGCAGAGATCATCAATAGGACAGAAAGAAGCAATAATGAATGAAAAAAAATAATTGGGAAGAGAAGAAAAACTTCCCGAATGCCACTGAATTTAAGTAAGTGCGTGGTTGCACCATCTCTCGAGCAAAAAAAAAAACTGCTGCAGGTTTTCTACGTAATAATTCAAGGGCAATTCCTACTCATTCGTAAGCACACGACGTCTCAAGAGACGGAGGAATTACGTCACCGCTCGTACGGCTCGTAGAACGCAGCAGATGTTGGACGGGATTGCGGTCACTGCATTCACTTTCTTCTCTCCCATAATTTTGCAGTGAAATGTACAAGAAGGAACGGAGTTAAACACCAGGCCCATTATTTTATGCAGACAAATATTTCAGCACTTGCAAGTTGACACACAACGGGTAAATTTTGTTAAGAAAATAGCTTTAAGGATAAATTAAGAGAACGCAGAACCCGCACCTGACAGACGAATACGCGTTTCTGATTACGTTAACGAATAGGGGCTTTTAGGAAGGAGGCAGAGACATGTCGTTTGTCGATAGAAACGGGAAAGTTGTGCAAGAGGTCGAGGGTGTTCCGACACTGCGCCCGCGCGCATACGAGCAGCAAGTCGGGATAGAAGAGGAGAAACGGAAATCATTACTAGTGAAACCATGAAAAGGGTTAGAAGCGAAGTGGGCGAGAAAGACAGAAGTTTCAAAGGACGCCTATAGGGTAACCTATGGCACCCCTCCCCTCAGAGGCGCTCTACTGTACTAACCCATAACACAAGATTGGCGGCCCTGTAACTACCGTAACCTTTCCCTATGGTACATCCTATACCCCCGAGGAGGCCTATTTTAATTTTGAGCAGCCAATGCGGTTAACTGAGCGCTCATGTTAATCCCTGGTGCGGTTTTAAGTATTTTCAGGTAAGACGATGACCGTCGGAGTCTCCTCACTAAAAGCAAAAGTGGGTCATTGTGAGCAAAGGCGGTTTGCTCAGAGACAGAGCTGAGAGTACGATTTCACTAATTCATTGGAACATAGGAAAGGCTGGGAATTAGTCAGATTGTGCTGCACGCCAAAGCAGCCTGATAAGCCCTGTCGGTCGGTGCAACGACCTG
Organism: Parhyale hawaiensis; assembly: GCA_001587735.2. Taxonomy (NCBI): domain Eukaryota; kingdom Metazoa; phylum Arthropoda; class Malacostraca; order Amphipoda; family Hyalidae; genus Parhyale; species Parhyale hawaiensis. The sequence continues at coordinate 2,021,938 of LQNS02000227.1, forward strand.
GCAATATGAAACGAAGCTTAATTACTCGTTTCTGTCTATTCAGCCGAGGCTCCCTTTTCGGAGTGTGTAGCGGTGTGTAGCGGAACACTTTCCGTGCATGCCGTAGTTTCATTTACTTTTATACATTTGTATCTCCCTTCTGCAGCGATTCTTTCTCGATTTCAGAAACGTAAAAAAAATGGATCAAATTTATACCAAGTAGAATCCATGGTCTGTACGATGCAAACTACTACTCTCGTCAGTGCCTATAAAAGCAGATTGTTTAACTGAAGCTGGAAGAAATGAAGGCAAATGACAAATTATTCCAAGAGTCTTAGTCTATATTATAAACAGATAGGTACCGGTATACATTTCCAAATCTTATTTACCCCTGAGGCAGGGAGGTATAAATTAATTTCGTAGCACTACTTTCTGCACAGTGTATCACAGGCAGATAAACCTTTTCATTTGTAGTCGGGGCTGCTCTAAAAAAAACTATGTTTTAAGTGAAATGGAGTTGCTGGCATTCTTCTCTAATTTTAGGAAATGACCGTACTGTACCCGTAGTGAGCGCAATCCCTTCTCTCTATAATAGAATCAGGACGGGAATTATGAATACTGAAGGGATGTCAGGCAGAGGGACTGCCATAATTTTTAATGACGGATAATTCTACTATATAATAAAGCACTGCTACAGCAGCCGCTCTGGCCCTCGTCTAAATTCTAAATGAATGAGAAATTGCAGGAAACTAAAAAAAATCACACCTCTGAACTCGTTAACACTGCCGTCATTATCAGCAAAATAAATAAAGCATCCAAAATCACTGTTTCGCTCTGCAATAAAACGTAGCGCGCCTACGAAAAACAAGTACCGGCACCTAGTACGGAATATGGATCATTCATCAGTACGTTGCCAACCACAGCCGCGGATATGCTACACAAAGACGAAAATGAACCGAAGAGCAGGAAATGAAACAGTCGCAGGTGTACGGGCGGTGCAGATGTTGGGGCACACACACACACACACACTCACCTACACACACACACACTCACCTACACACAACCGCGCAGGTGAGCTACTGCCACTGACGTCACGAGTTTCTCCCCAAATCGCTCCAAAAAGTACGAGCAAACAAAATTTATCCATGCCAAGTCGGAAATATTTAGCCGGATATTCGATATTTTTCAGTCCTGCCTTCTTTACAACCTGGATAAATGCTTATAATTTTTGATAGGGAAGTGCAAAGGACGGTGAGAAAAAAAAAGGCTTTGTGTGGGCGATTAGATGTCAGTAGAAGACTGGCAGTAAACGCACAGACAGGCTTATTCTCAAAGAGCAGCCGGGATGCACGCTGCGGCCCTCTATGAACTATTGCCGTTAGGTCAAAATCACTTATATATCTGAGGAAGATAAAAAAGGGGGAAAAACTCAGTCAATTAGATACCGTAATTGTGCATGCATGATTAAATTAGGTTTTACTAGTGGCAACTAGTTATTTGAAAATGATCAAAAATGGGTTCGCCAGTATGAGGGAGGAAAGACGGGAATTCCCCTGATAAAGAGCCACACGGGTGTTGGCAAGGCAACAACCGTCACCACTGGCTTTCCTTGGTGACGTCACTCACTACACCTGTGCCCACGCCATAGTTAAGCTAAGGAGTAGATAACTAACAAGGAAGCAAAGTTGATACAGTAAGAATATTCTAAGAGCCAAATTAACTGGTTAACGGACTGCTGCACTCGCTGATGCCAACCAGGGAGCCATGTTCGGATCCAGCGTAAAGTCTCTCTAGATGCCATGGGATTTCAACTTTCTCATTAACGGTTGAAAGGAGACTTTATCAAACGCAGTTTGAAACTTTAGGTAAACGAGGTAACCCGGGTATAAACCGTTCTTCAGTTTTCTGGTGTTTAGAGGTTATTCGTAGCAAATTGAAATTATTTTGAGAGAAAAAAAAAACATTCTCTTAACAGGTCACAGCCAAGGTTCCTTAATCGGAAAATTAGGACTAGCATTTCAGGGAATTTCCCGTTTTCTTTATTTTTAGATCCGAAGAAATCCGGTAAAAGTATTAGATGCAGGTGGATTTCTTACCGGGATTTCTAGGGAATCAAAAAGTAATTCACGGGAAATTTCGCGAAATACTTATCCCAATATCCCGAGAAAAGAACCAGCCACAGCGTGTTAACTTATGGGTACGCTAGGGGCAGCAACTCTTGATGCGTAAGGAAACAACCTAATTCAGGCAACACTATGTCAACAAATTCAATTCTATGCAACCAAGACATCTGTCGGCTCGCAACAGTCAAGAAGAGAAACCTGACATTGACATAAGATGAAGTTTGCAATGACAGTTACGGTCGATAATTACAGTAGCCATGATTTCTCACGAACTGTCGCCCGCAGACCACCAGAGATGGAGCTCCACCCACCGTTAAGTGGTGGTGCTGCTGCTGCAGAACTTGCGGCAAGTCAAGGTAATAATCGTGATAAGGTCGGGAAATTGATATATATTAGGGAAATCATAATTTACTACGAATAAAGTGGAAATTTCACTAGCATTGCCAGGAGTTGTCTATGTACCAGTTGTGGGCGATTTTCATCTTAGACGAATTCTTCGAGACGATGCATTATTGTTCCCGATCGTTCACAAAGTACCATCTGCACTTCAGGGAAGTAGAAGCAGCAGCACCTAAATGTTGGCCATTATGTTCAAGCGCATATCATGGCTTCACTTTTTTATAACTTTTAGGGAGCGTTACATATGTGCTGACTGAAAAAGGAAGAACAAAATAAATATTAGACCTTCGTCTCGTACCGGCACAAACAGAAACATTACATTTCACGGATTCGATGATCTGTTCGTGCGACGCCTGAGCCAAGCATACGTCATCCAAAATATTATAACTCCAGGAAATATTGCATTTCGTTGCCAGCAATTTACAAGTGAAAGTCGTTACGTGATGCTCCCGATACAGAAACTGTTTAGTCACGTAAGCTATCAACATGTTAATTACGTTGCACTGCTGCGGACCGGCAGTGATAAACCGACACAGGAGACATGTCGGAACGCGGACAGAAAACTCCTCAGAGCGGCAGGGCGGTAGCACAGTTAGGCCTCATGGATGTAGCAACGGTGAACTGCAAACAGAATTTATTTATTCATTATTTATTTAACATTTCTTTCTCCACAGGCGGGAAAGTCAAAACACGCGCCCGTGTTGGCCCAGTGATAGGATATTGCTTCGAAAATATGAGGCGTGCAGAGTCAAAGGGACGAACTCGCCAAAAAGCGAGTGTCTAGATAACAGCCGTTGACGCAGCAATTTTATAGTTAATGCTATTTCCCGTTCATTATTTTTGTCTGTACAGGAATACTAGAAATCACTCAGCTTTTTTTTTTCATGTATAAAAGGTTTGCACGATGCAGTGGCATTTTAAACGTAGCCTACCCTGTAGTACAAAAAAAAAATAAAAAACAATACATCACCCATATTTCTGGGTCCCAAAACAACGCAAGCAAGACCAATCAACACACACTGCATAGTAGCTGCAAATCGCAGCGTGTTTGGAAATATTGCAACGACCCTCAGACGCGCACACCGCGCGATAACCTCGGCGGGTGCGGCGAAAGCCCTTCCAGTTTCTCCCGTTTTTCGTCCGTAATATTGATGGCTTCGCGGCGCGCTGGCGTACGGCGCGAGTAGAAAACGCCAGCGCGTAAGATAGCGCGTCGTGGCGTACCTTGTGGCAACAAAATAACAACAACAGCGAGTATTTGCGTGGAAGGTTGATAACAATCGGTAGTGTAAGGTGGTGAGGGGCGGGGAGCTTTGTCAATACACTAATAAAAATACACGGCGATTAGGAGCAAAGTTTGTGGATAGTGTGCTGTCGACCATGCAGCACCTAACAGCGAATGCAGTAAAAATGTGCAAATAAGCATTAGGAGCCCCTAGGGGAAATTGTACCATTTGATACTACATGGAAGATGAAACCAGTCTTGATAGTCGCAATATGAAAGGAATTTCCTCGACAGAACTGCTTTCGCTTCGATATATCGACGGCTGTAAAAACTTCAAGCCTGAGCCTAAGTCACGATACTGAATGCTGTGAATCGCGTAATGTTTTTTGAAAGGTATCGACATAAAAAACGTTAGAGTTTCGGGATAAGGTTCCACTTTTCAGAACTAAAACGAACAAAAAACAAGGATGTACACGTCTAAAACTAGAAATTTATTTCGATTTACTCAAGTGGGGATAGAGGGATTGTCGTGGGGAAGTGTAAAAGGCGAGTGACTGGAGTAAGCTCTTAGTTTAATATTTCTTGAATGGTTGCATATTTTGGAGCTCAAATGATGAAAAGCTTCAGACATGATACCAGCCAATAAAGTCATGAGCGAAGCAGACGGGAGAGCCACAGCCACAAAGAGCAACATGTGTGCTTAGTTCCGGGCAATAATTTATTGCCAGAGTGTGCAGACCGGCTAACTGCTCTCCTCAATGGGAGCAGAAAGCGTAGCCGGAGCATAGAAACTCGAGACGTATACAGGATGCGATGTAAAATTAAACAAGTCGAAACTATACCGGCCGAATATAAATAATAGAATCAAAGACGCAGCACCGTCAGGCACCTGATCAGGTTCAACCTTTTTGTGCCTACATTTAAATAGCCCATTTGAGACCGCCACAAATAGTTCTATTCCTACAAAAATGAGTATTCAACCATTTTCTCAAACGGTTGTCTCCGTACTCATGTACCCACGGTAGCGGCGGACCTTACGTGCTGCACGGTTGTGCTGAAGGTCCCGGAAACGATCCCCAAGCCAGGTGAGCGATCTTTGTGCATGGCGCTCGGAGCACTGAATCAGCAAGCTTGCTTGGTGTGCATAGCTGCCGTGGGGGTACTTACCTTAGGGTAATGGTTGCTGGTCGTTGAACCTTCCGTTAAATGCGCCACAGTTCTTAGCGATCCGTGGCCGGCTGCAGCTGTACTTACTCTGCTCCTCTGCGGTAAGTTAGCTTAAATTAACCTTTAGTTAAATGCCGCACGAACTAGTGTGTGTGTGTGGGTTTCCCCAGTGGAGGGTGCAGTCGAAGTTGACTTTGCAGTTATCTCATACAGTGCTATTATCACGAAAAAGGCAGATAAATTCATGAGAACAGAAGTTAATTCCAGCATGGCAGGGGTATCGGTATACGTGCAAATGCCTGTTACCACTGGCTAAAAAAATAAATGCATGCAGCTATTTCCGGTAATGGTAATCCTACCGAAGTTATTTGGTCCTCAATATTGGTACATTAGTTACAGCATCGGAACAATAGCGTGCCATTATCTGGCCGGTATGGCAGGATCAGCGGCACAATCGCAGTTCTAGCAACAATGGGGCGCGAGGCCATCGGCACAGGCAGTGCCATCTCGCATATCTGGCCCGGGGGATACTCCCCCCTGTCGCTATCTGAGTTACGGCGGAGGTGGGGGAGGCAGCGAGGGTGACACGTACGGGGGGGGGACAGTTAGTCAATACGACATATGACCACAGGAACGTGCGATGTGCACGCAGCGCAGTGTGCAGGTTCCGGACATGAAATCTTACGAAGCAATTTTCTATAACGTATGTAGTGTCAGCTTCCCTAGGAACACCGACGGTGTTTGAAGAGAGGGAAAAGAAGGGGACATGAAGTATGTAGAGAAAAAAAAAAAAACAGGAAATGCAAGACCCGAGGACAATTTCTCTTGGGGACAGGAAGTCGAGAAAGAAGAGGAAGAAAGGAACAATGGTCGTCAGTAGAAGCATAGTAGTGGGGAAGGAAGCAAAGTGAATACGAAATAAAGATGTCCTGAAGATTTACTTGAGGGTAAGATAATTAATATACGGGTCCCTCGGGAGCGTGACCCACAATAGGACAGTGTAAAAGAGTCTTAAAATAAAATATTCATCATTTATAAATTTCAAAAAGCGTTTCCGAGGAAAAGTGCAGAATTTTATATTCGGCATTAAGAAAATTGTCAAGTATTGTAAAATTGAATCAAAATCGTGATCATTTTCACCGAGCTGGAATTCTGTGCACACATGCAGTTTCAAACATAGAAATAACATATTACCACACTATTGTAACCCAGTCTCACAGAACTATACTTTTTTTAGTGCAATATATGATACTTTTAACTTTCGGAGCCAGGGCCATAACGTTTCAAGATAAAACTTGGAAAGAAAATGGCGCACGTCTAGAAATATAGGGAACACACAGACCAACAAATCCAGTGTATGGGAACAGCAAGTCAGAGAAAAAAGGAAGAACAGAAAAGACTGCCAGTAAAAGCAGGAAATATTCTAGAATCAATGCGAGCACAAAGAGAAGGATATAGGTACCTATATAGAGGCTTGGTTGACGTAGTTATAGACCAAGGCCCTATTTATACCCGAGTTTTAGGCTGAGCCTATCACTGTTTGGATCGTCACGTACACAGGGTAAATTACTGATAAACTAACAAAGAACTGGTGCGATAGAAAAGGTGATCGACGCATGGCTGCGGCTGTAACATTAACAGCGTAAAATTCGCGAAGGTTTTCGTACAAACGACAAAACTGTACATCTGCAATTTCCTTCGTCTTCCATAGAAAAAAAAAAAATGATCGCACTGCCGATTAATAAATCTGCCTAATGAGAAATAACAGAACATTTCTGAGTCATCCAAAACGAAAAATTAAGTACACGTGAAGTACTGATAAGTATTAATTATTATATAGGTTATAGAAACCCGTGAGCACCTAACTCTTATTTTAATAGCCCTGTTAAAATTACTCCTTTTCTAGAAAGTAATTACCTACGCTCTCAAATTATTACTATCTGCCTCTAAATTTGCGAGATTGATGATATGGCGTTTTTATTATCATAAAGCTGTCAGCACTTTCATATATGCATACCGCTGCTGGGAACTGGAGCGTGGCAAGATGGCGCATCCGTCGTATCAGACATATATATAGTAGTGAACCGAGCGTACGCTTGCATACCATGGAAGGATGACACACTCCAAGTGGAATGATGTTAAGCTACAAAATAAAATGTTGCACAGCTGTCACACTTCTAATGATCATTAGCTACAAACCTTACGGTAAGAGAGAGGCGTTGATATTTTCATTTTGTTTTCAATGATGAACAGAGGATAGTGATACTTGAAGCACTTACGGTAAAGGCAGCAAATACTAATCAATAAAATACGAGAATACATGCGTCGTAGGCTCTCAAGCCATTGAAAACGTTTTGCAAAAGAGGAGAGAATAAGGGAAACATGGCCGGGAATTTATGAACATAGGAATGCCGCACGTCTAGGATGAGTACACCGTATATACGGTTCTTCGCACGACGAAGGCATTACGCCAGCATAAATAGCATACAACCACCACGCGAACATCACAAAGTATTCTCGGTTTCACATCAATAATGCGTCACCAGAACGAGCAGCAGCAGCAGCCGCAAACGACATCTCGTCGCTGTAGTTACAGCGGTAAGCAAGAACGAGTGGAGCGCACGAGATGCGCAGCAGCGTCTGCGCACGTCGCCAATTGCGATCCGCAGCCAAATTTCTCTCCGAGTCTCGCTGGACTTCAGCGCACGGATGCGAGCGGGGAATTTTCTTGCCTAAGAAACTTAATTCTGCAGCACGAGGCACAAATGGCATCCAATACAGCTTTCTGTGTTGGTGTAGGTACATGGGAAATCCTTAAGCTCTTCGGAAACTCTCTTCCAGCAAGTTTAGTGTTGTGTATGCTCTGAAATCACTGCGTACTGTGGGTTGCACGAACTCGTGTTTTAGCATCGACGACACATCAAAATTAAATAAAAAATATAAATTGACAACAGAAAATGATAAATTCCAGAGAAAAAAAGAACGCTGTGGCTTTTATAACCAAAAGTTTATGCTGGTGTCTAGAGATTCTAGCAGTAACGGAAAGGTAAAGTTTTTGACTGTATACATTGATACGACTTATATGTACCAGCATCATCTGTGCACTCGTATACAAGCAGCTGCCTGCAGTAATACAGTACGTGGAAATGATGTGTGGGTTTTTGTGTACAGGGTAATACGCCGGCCTTGCATGCCTTGCAAAAAAGTAGATCATCTTTCTTAGCGCAGATTGCTGATAATCTAACGTCAGTCTGCAACCAATGAGTGGAAGCAGAGAGGAAATCCTGCACGTTGGACACCATGTGTGGTAGAGATGCGTTACAGCTCATTTCCGCACCATGGATCACCTAACTCGATAAACGTAATATAAACAAAGCAGTTACAACATCGTGTTAAGCGCAACAGCTCTGGTCTGAGAACTGAGCAGTAAAAGCAAGAGCTGTAATGACTGCATAGGCAGACACTCGGTAGGTAGTTACCGCTGGGAAACTAAGAGTATTGACCATCTCTCATCTACGGCGATAGATACTTTCCCTCAGTAGCATCACAATATTGGAAGAGGCAATAGCAGGGTCGAGAGTCTCTCGCTATGCGTATGCACTTTCGTGCTCTGGTGCACGCAATACTTTCATGCGTCGGTACCCGAGCGTGAGCGAATGCGACTGCATCTTATAGCATCTAAATACGCGTGGCCAACACGCATGGCCGATAGGGTGCACTGTCCGCCACAAGGCAGGAAAGACAGGTACACACACAGAAAAAAGAGCTGTTCAACTTCCTGGCCACAACAATATCGAATATAAAAGAAAAAATAAACATCAGGCTTAATAAACCTGTTACGTTTTTCTACGTCTTTAGTACAGAAGATAAATTTAGACTGTGTCAGAAACTCTCGCCGAGGTAGAAGGTCTGAAACAATATCATGAGCCATATACTTTGCCGTAGATTCTAAATTGAATGCACGGAATACCAAAATTCTGTGTAAAGACACGAGTCTAAAACGTAATGAAGTTGCAATACAGATACAGTAGGCAGTTCTCTGTTTAGTGGTAAATTACGCAGAGAAACGTCAGACTCATGGAGGACCAGAGCGCAAGCTCCGGCTGTTCGTTGGGAATGGGTCTGTTGACCCGTCTACCGTTAGCTATCTAATCTAATTTAACATCAAAGAAGATGTAAACTACAATCCTTGCGGAAACTCACGTCATAAACCATAGCGCAACATCATGCGACAACAATTGCCGAGTTTTTCAGCCCGGAAAATGCGTTGCCTCAGGGGGGCAGAGTTCAAACAAACGCCATACAGTCGTCAATACAGCTTCGCTTTCGCTTTGCTGGTGTCATGAGTCGACACAAAAATACAGAAACTGAAAAGACCATCATTTCTACATAAAAACCTTCCCATAGGTCACTCCCAAAATAAAAGTTTCGGTCAGAAACATTATATCTTTCGGCTTGAGTGATCGTTTTTGAGAAAGCGGTCACGGTTATAACGAGGTCTTTACAGCTGGCAGCAGATTCGAGTTTTCTTAATAACTGAGGACCGTCAACCTAGCGTCTGTGACAGAGACAGATTGGCTGGAATGCAGTATACTGAATGGGACTGAGAGTTACATATGTAGCTTTCCAATGAGTATCAAAACAAAAGGACCCAATGGTTGTTTCATGAGAGGCGGGTCTGCTATAAAGTAACTTATTAAGTTTGGTTAACCTATCGAGGGCTGGACTTTTCAGAAGTCCTTCTCAAAAAAGAACTGGTCCTTGACAAGCAGATTCTATGATGGAGTTTAAGTAATGTCCCAAATTTCTACGTAATGCAAGTTGTTTTCATTCTTAGAGACACGAACGCAGCGTCTACAGTCGCAGCCCGTCGGCTGTGTATTTTAACAAGGCCGCTGCGGCTGCCTTTTGTGGCTTTGTTGGAGGCTTAACGTTAGTCTGTCTCCTTACCTTTGCATACTGTAATACCACGAAATACAATGAAGAACCGAAAATCCGTTTATAACATAATGGGGAAGAGAAGCTTAGTGATTCAACAAGAAATAAACAGACTCCATGACCCTAAAGCCGGCTGAAATCAGTTATTTTTAAACGTTTTCTTTGCTTGCGTAGCTTTAAGCTACCAACTAACCATCCCAATCGGAAACTTTTAGGCGATTACCTGATATAATGATACCACCCCTTTAGGAAGTGGCAAAATGCCTGTTTTGCGCTCCTTTTATACACATCACGAGAATTTATTTAATCCTTCCCAGTCCTAAATAACCGTATTCTTCTTTAATATGATAATGAGCCGAGATCGTATGGACCGTTTTTATGGTGAAGGGTTAACGAAAAAATTATAATTTCGTAATCTCGCATACCGCTGGATAAATGAACCAGTAATATTGTAGCCCATTGGGGGTGCCAAGCACGAGCTTTTTATGGAGAACTGAAATAACTGTTCGTATGCTCATCAACTTTCACTGGCCCCATTGGAAGAATTTCGGAAATACTGTTAAGTAGAAGCGTTTCAATTGGCTATTTCTGCTATGACTGGAGCTTTACGTTGGTCGTATAAGGGTTAGCATGGAGGGCGATCAGGCACACACCAACAAACGACAATCATACAACTTGCACGATCACATCCTCAACTACAGTAAGTGCCTACTCGGTCGACCAGAATAACAGATAGTTCTGCGGTTCATCTGAGAAATAAATGTGTGCTCGCTTCTCTCTAGTACACAGCATAGCTAAATCGGTACGACCGTAAGTCGACAGCGTGCAGCGTACGCAGATGTATAGTGGCAGCATACTACATGCGTAGCGGCAGGTCGTCTCTCACCGCACCGCACACTAACTGACCGCCGACATCGTGCTGAGAGTTCAGCGAAAACTACTGCGGGGCCGGCGTGCGTAAATCTGCAACGCATGGTAGCGCTTTCGCGACAGAAACTCGCCTCCTCATAAGATTATAAAGCGTATATGGTTCGAGTCTATAGTCTGTTAGCGGACAGTTACGAGAAGACGAGCGTTGCCTGGCGGACGGGTTTATTGTCAAAAAATCCCTAAAAATCTAAAGTTCATTTTTTAACACGTTTGGGTGTTTCCTTCTTAAAATTAGAATACCTACTAGTTGGTTATTTGGGGTTCAATAAATGTCCCTACCCACAACTAGTGTGATACAAAGCCATTAAGGGACAAAACGAGAGATCGCCATAAGTCGACGCAAGCCGTTAACAGGTTAAGGTTCCCTAGCTATAGTCACACTGCTCACGCACGAGGTGTTTCACGAGGGGAAAAGGGGTGCGGCGCTAGTAAGAGGGAAATGAAGGACCCTAGGACGGTGCCGCGGAAGTCATAGGTATAGATATACCTACGTGTACCGAAGCCTTTACCGTCCCTGCAAACGAATTTCAAGAAAAGAAAAGCAAAAAACATGTATAATGTCGAGAGAAACTTGGAATGAACGTACGAGGCGTTCCTACATCGGATTGAATCGCATGAAAACAGACAGTCGGAAAATAAGAAGTAAAACGAAATAATGGCAGTTAAGAGCAAAAAAAAATGAGAAAAGTGAAAAAAGACGCTTGAAAGGCATTACCGTCCTCTTGTTGCTTTCTGATAAATAACAAAGGATACCGAGTCTGTTAGTACGCTCAGTAAAAATAATAACCTTCACATTCAGAACACAAGACGTACCGGCAACTTCAAATTGCGGGCGGATTCGCCGGCACGCCAGCGACCATGAAACGTTATTCTAATCTTGGTATTCAACGATCAGATTCCCGGTCACAAACTACCTCTGGGATGCAAGTTATTCAACACAAAGGATTTCGCTTGAACTAGAATGAGAAAGAATGATCGAGATTCTACTATTGAATACTTTAACAGGAAGATACCGCAAAGGCTCCCCTCGAGTCAATCAGAGCCACGAAGCAATAAACACGCGATACTCAGTTAAAAGCTGCTAACGAAGCTTACACTTCACATACTGGATCGTATACTCGATCGGTAACGAAGCCAGTGGAGAAATGATCGAGGGCCACCGAAAGAATTTCCTGCGACCGACTAACAGACTGGCAGTCAATCCATGGACTGTTTTGATAGTGAAATTTTGCTAGACTTTAAACTGTTATCGCTTTATTCGCTTAGCGTATAGAAGTATGGAGTGGTCTGTAATTAGCTTCTGTAGAACGCGTTATCGTTATAGATTAGATTATTGAATAGTTTAAGCCCCTGTCTCCACAAGAAAGGTGATCGAATAGAGGAAGAAACAAGGGACATCAGCAAGTCGATAGAAACAGGGAACCCATGCACGAAGATATTCGCACACAACGCGCTTGGGAACAGCAAGTCGGAAAAGAAGAGGAAGAACAGAAAAAAGTACTATCATTAAAAGTATCAAACTAGAAGGAAGCAAAGTGGGCACGAAAGACCAACGTCTCAAAGGCTTAGCTACTAGCTAACTGACAGGGTTCCCCAGGAGGTGTTGCTCCAAATAACATAGGATGGACGACCCTAACTAACCCTATGGCCCATCCTATGCCCCCTGAGGGCAGAACACATTGAAGTAGCGCGGTTGTAGAGCAGGAGTCGGACATAATGTATTTAGGGCCCAGGCCTCACAGTCAATGAAGGTGTCTGTGAGTCAGGAGGAGTCGGATATTTTAGGATCCAAGGAGTTGCAATCGGAATTAGATCATCAAAGTAAGCCTGCTTAGTATCGCCAGGAACAGGGGGAAGGGGGAGGGGGGCGGCTCGGAAGTTCTAGCTGTTCGGGGCGTAATCGGCTGGGGCAATTCCATCGAGGTAAGCTAAGCTCATTAGCATCGAATCTCCCTAGAACTTCAATCAAGAGTGTTGAGTTGGCTACTTTAGATCGAGTTTTGAGGCGTTGATCCCAAACTGGTTAGAATTGAGACAAAAAAGCAGGATTGAATATCAGGCCGCCTCGCGGGCAACTGGTTTGGGTTCAATGCCGGAAACTTGACCAAAGTAGCTAAACGGAAACAATTGATCGCACTTTGATTTCTTATTCGCATCGAACTTCTACGCAAATCGTTTTAAATATACGTGGCTGCCTAACAGGCCTGCTCTCAGAAAATGGATTCTATGGCCCACACATAGAACAATATCGACCCGAATGATCAAATCGAATTATCAATGACACTCCTCAAATACCGCCTAGCAGTCGTAGTGCTTGAATCTACTTGGTCATGAAGCTTCATTTTCACAAGTGCCTGTTAACACATAAGCTATTTAACAGTTTCGGTACTGACGGCATCTTTGGATGCCGCATCAAAGTTTTGATTATTAAAACCAGCGCGTTGTTTCTTTCTCTGAAAATTTCGACACCACATGTAGCAACCCGTCTGAAGTCAGTGACAGTATTTTTTTTTTTACGACCGAACTAAACTGTAGGTGAGCTCAAGTGACTACAATAATAGTGTCTTCAATGAGCGTCTTTTAGGACCTCTTAGGAAGAGCGAAGTTTTCTGGGAAAAACGCTTAAAGCGATCTCGTGAGATGGGCGGGCGTGGCTGCAGTGTGCCTAAATCAGCCCAGCCAACAGACAGAGCCGAGGTGATGACAATCAGCGAGGCGATGGCACATTTACGCCCCGGGAGGAAGCGACCTTTTGGCCTCATTCCCAATTGCGAGGGCAGGATGCGCGGCAGTGGGAACCGACGTGAGAATAAATCGCTAAACAATCGAGGGGCATCGATACAANCAGCCAACAGACAGAGTCGAGGCGATGACAATCAGCGAGGCGATGGCACATTTACGCCCCGGGAGGAAGCGACCTTTTGGCCTCATTCCCAATTGCGAGGGCAGGATGCGCGGCAGTGGGAACCGACGTGAGAATAAATCGCTAGACAATCGAGGGGCATCGATACAACATGTGTGTTGATGGTGTGGCTGTATCCGGGATATAAACAGATACTCTGATGAACCAGTGAGATTGGAGAACGTGAATTATTCAACGACTAAACGGCGAGTGGTACAACGAAGATTGGTGGGATAAAGAATAAAATTAAAATATATGCTGAAATGTCAATAATCTAAACGAACACGCAGCAAAGTTTCGCCTGAGCAGTACAATTACGTACGACATACGCATGCCAACAAAAGATTTCCCACTAACATAACACTAATTCATTATCTCGATACAATAATCAAAGTAGGGAAGTTTGAAGTTCGAGTTAAATCTAAAAAAATAATAAGCTAAGACGATGAAGACGGGGACCAGCCAACCAACACCGAACGCTAATTGCAGTTCGCTTGCACCCATGACCTTCATACTTCCTTCCCAGTAATCGCATGAAAATGAATAATATCGCGAAGTATACCGATGGGATGCAACGTTAACAGCTATACCAACTCTCAGGTGGAGCCTTTGAACACTCGGCTGCGGCGATGCAAGCAGGTACACAGCGGCAGAAGTAGGTATGACAGACACGAGCGTGGCACGCACCGTTAGACGGAGCAGGAAGGCACGAGCAACCGAAGAGGTTGGCAGTAAAAACGGCATCGGAACCCCAGCGGTGGCACGCTGCCGCCGTGCAGGCAGATACTTATACTTCCTCGGGTCAAAGAAAGGTAAACAAAAACAACGGGCGGCAGGTGACATCTCTTAAGCAAACAATCTGCGAACCGTTGCTGCGCGCAGTCGCGTGCCACGAAGGTAGCGAGAAAGCTTTAACAACGTGACCTTTTACTGCCAATTAATGCGGAACAAGGATTGATTATACTAGCTTGCGATGGGTTGAGGTACAAGGCAAACTGCAATGAGACAATGACCTTAATCTGAATTATGGAAGGGCGCTTCCATCGAAATTCATCACTAAGTAAGAAATTCATCTCTGTTGCGATGTAGGTACCGTAGTTACCTAGATGAATTAGTCATACACGTGGGTTACCAGTTTACACGTGTCTCACAAACATATGTTTTATCTATTAGCTGAGTAGGCGAAACGATATCAGAATGTATGTTTCGATGCACGCCGATGACGATATCATTTCTTTCGCGTGGTTTCATAGAGAACATGGATGGCTACGGCTGTAAAATCTTAATGCGGGTCAAAATTTCACTATGATTAGTTATATTCCTCCAGTTTGCCGTGAATATATCAATTGCAGTACACTCCTCGTCACACCCTTGCTTACGAACCCTACTGAAGAAGTGTGTGACACTGATACCGAATGTTACAAAATGTGTGTCTGAAATAATGTGATTGATACAGATATGGTGGCGACTGCAAGCAAACACCTTCACTTCTGAGTAAGAATGGTACCGTATGTGTAATTGATGTCCATTACGTAAAAGACTCTCTGACGCATGAAGCAAAAATTTTCACATTCTCAAGCAAAGAAGCCCTCATCTCGCCACGGCGCGCTGGCGGCAAATTCAACGAGCACGAATGGATAGAAAAGATCACTCGCACTGCCGTTCCAAGTTCACATTCAAAAACGAAAGCACAGGAGCATTGCAACTCGCACGGTAACGCTGTGAAAACTTCTGAATTTTCTGCGTATAGGAGTTCAAGGCAAAGAACCTGCTGTTGCGATGGAGATGCACTTTCGTTGCTGAAACATTCTACAGAGCAAAGATCGTGGAATTTTTTTTCGACAGAGAAAGGAATGTATCAAGAACAAACAAGAAAGTGAAAAGTCATGAATGAGTTGAAGAAAAATAAACGTACAGTGTTGTTGAGTAGGGCTATAGCGAAATACTCCAAAACCGAAGAGTATAAAATATATAACGCGAAATAAAACAAGCGATAGTCAAGTGCTGAGCATGAATAACAAGGCTGCGAAGAAGCCAATTGAGCTAATAGAAGTTGTACGAGTATTCGTCAGCCCAGTACATATAGGTAGTTGAACGTGAGGGGGTTCCGCATCTTTTTTCTCAGCAAGATTACGTAGTTAGTAAAGTAAAACACGATTAGAATGGCAAGAAAAAGAGCATGTGAAGGGAGGTCCTCCACGCGTGATAACAGCAAACGGGGACAGCAAATGGCACGAGAACAAGGGCAACGTACGACCGGTGAACAATGTGCAACAAGCAGTGAACAATGTGCAACAAGCAGTAAACAATGTGCAACAAGCAGTGAACAATGTGCAACAAGCAGTGAACAATGTGCAACAAGCAGTGAACAATGTGCAACAAGCAGTGAACAATGTGCAACAAGCAGTGAACAATGTGCAACAAGCAGTGAACAATGTGCAACAAACCGTGAACAATGCGCAATAATCAGTGAGCAATATGGGAAACAAGTAGTGAACAATGTGCAACAATCGGTGAACATTTAACGTGCAACAATCAGTGAACAATTAATGTGCAACAAGTGAACACTACAACAGCAAGGGAACAGTGTGCAACAATAATGCCACAAAAAGTGATATAAAAAACCAGTGCAATGTGAACACAAGAGAGAAACACCTGAGGAATCAAACGAGGCGAGGCAATAAGTAGATAAAAGACTAACACGAAAAACTCGCACTTTTGTGTCAAGAAATAATTGAGAAAAGAAGACCAGAAACGCAAAAACCGCCGCAGCGGTTGCTCAGGCGTGACCGAGTTTTGAGAGGGAAAGAGCGTAGCTAATTCCAGAAACCATCCAGCGTTCCAGTCAGGAATTCGATAGTTCAAATTACGCTCCGTGGAATGAGCAGAGAAATTAGTGAGCCAACGAGGCGGAACTGCGGCTTTTTAGCCTCTGATGTCATTCGTCAAGCGCTCCTGGAGATAACGAGATTTAAGTAATAATAATATATTCATATTACACTTGTTTATAGGAAAAATGCGGTATTCATTAAGCCAGCACAGATCATCCAAGGAACTGCTAAGGCAAGTAATGACTTTGAGGCAAAGACAAGCTTTCATTTTTAGATAGAATGTTTTAATAATATGCTGAAGCTATTTATATTCTTCCTACTCTACAGTTTACACAGCGTGCTCCGAAGTCGCGCGTCATCCTGGTTTTCAAGCAAAGTACACCTGTACTGATTTAAAAAAACACTACTAAAAATTGAAATGAATCATATACGCTCAAATTAAGCGGCTTCTAGACTGAAACCTTTATCAGTTATCTTCCTAGCAAACAAGTCTTTCGCACTAATGTGGATGCTATATAGAGTGATTGTTCAGCATTACAGCACGTTTGCCTCATCTCTGCCAAAGAAGAATAAATAATTGAACTCTTTCATCACACTCGTACTCTGGTTTCTTCAGCGGACAAAAATTCACGATAAAAGGCAGAACTGACATTTAAGTAATTTTAGAACAAAATTAAAAACTTGTGCAAGTTACTTTTGATGAAAACCAGAAAAGTGAGCAACATATTGGACACCCTGTAAATTGCAAACCGAGAAAAGGCAAAAGCTTGAGGGAGTACAAAGAACGGTCCCATTCGAAGACAACGAATCCATTTTCCACGCAAGCAGCAGGGACTTAGTATCTCGTCTCGACAGATACACGGACGATAAGAGCCGCTCACGCAGCATCTGGCAGCCCGAGTATAAAAGACTGGGACCGAGTCAATATTGCAGCAACGAGAGCCTCTCAAAAGCTTCCTCACGCCTGGTTAAGAAACCGTCGAGATGGCTAAGGTGCGGCAATCCTATTACCATGACGTGCTTCTTGTGTATAGCCAACATTGCGGTGTGTTACGCGCTATACTGTCTGATTCATTCAACCCTTTTCCCATTTAACAACTAAGCTACAGGAAAAGATATTTTATAATCTTAATAAAATTACTTTCTACTGGTCATATTAGAACTCTTCTATACAAACACATTATATAATAAAAACTGCGGTGCTTTTTGGTAGTCTACTGGAAGAATAAATAAGTTGAAAAAAGAAGAATTCACAGCGTTTGACAGCTAAAAATTGTGGTTATTAATCTTTACAAGCCACCAGCGGCAATAATTTCAAGCTAACCTCATTAATCGGCTTCCGTTGTTTTGTATAGGCAGTATTTTCAGTAAAAAGATTGAAAAATAATTGAACTTAGAAATACGCTGGCTAAGAATCTCGACCTTGCTCTTACGCCAAATCTGCTAAGGTCGTGCAATACCTCGCGTCGACTGCAGGCCTGGAGACGAGGTTCGGAGATAGAAAGAACTGAAGTTAGCAAGTTGTGCTATTGGGGCACAGCGAACGCTTTATAAGGATGATTGATGGACTTCGCTACTCAGCAGGAGCACAGATAAGGGAAAAGAACTAGATAGGCACGGATGGAAAGACGTCCCGAAGGCCTAATCAAAGATAACCTATATACCTATATGTAGTCCCTCTGAGGGCGTGAATGTTATGACTAGCGCACGCAGTTAACTGAATCCTGTGGCTCAAACTATGCCCTCTAAGGATGGTGTCATAACCCGATCAAAAAATCATAGCATTTATCTGATATTTTTAAAGGGGTGGCCTCGAATAATAGCCTGAAGATTTCCTATTGGGACGCAGCGTTGAGCGATTCAGCATGAAACGCCGACAATATAATAGGGACGCTTAACCGCAACTTCTACCGCATGAATAGCAAGGCGTAATAACTTGCTACTGCAAGAAAGGAAGTGCAGCCAAACAATACACGCTGGCACAAAAACATCTCCATCAAAGATAATCGCATTCACAGGTAGGTAATGCTAGCAAAAAATAACAGCGTGAAAGTCCCCCGGCAGACGAATACGAAAGAAGCATTGTGTGGCGAGAGCGACCCTGGGGGCTGCCTGGAAGCGCTTCCTTTCCAGGCAGCTCCTCTGAAACAATGTCTTTTGAGTGCCAGGGACGAGACGGTATGAGGCGAATGTTAGAAAACAGGAAATTCTAACTTTAAGCAGCTATCATAGAAGCATCGACTGCATTATAGGAAATTACGGCACTGTAAACCGAGGCTCCCATTCGGGTAAGAAGCCAAATCTAAAACTACAATGAATAGGTAACATTTTTTGGGATATGAAATCATTTCGCGTAACTTTACGGTGCTATGACAATGAGTTACACTTAATTAAAAGACGTGACTTAATAAACGATAAATAAAACGACCTAAATGTTTTGTTATTGGCAGCAGGGCTGCGAAGTCGGATAGCCAAGTCCGACCCCGACTTTTGGGCCTAGCCCGTGTCCGACTCCAACTCACTGGAAGCAAATTATGTCCGACTGGTCTCGACTTGGAATTTTGAACAAATAAGCCCATTTTCATCTGACTTTGACATCCATGGGACAAACTAGTTTCTGACTCCGACTCCCGGCATCAAAATATTTCACTCAATCTTTAGGCCATTATACTACCCGACTCCGACTCTGCAACACCAGTAGTCAGTAGGTACAGTCACTTGCTGGAGACAATAGGTACATGGGAGCATAATAGGACAGAAAGCACTCGCGATGCTTCCTTCATTGAGCACTGCACAGAATACCGATAAGGTCAGCAGTGCCAAGAACAAGAGGCCCATTTGCTAGTCTCAATGCAACTGTCGACTTTCCCTAGCCCTCCATGTATAGCGTGGCGCAATCGCTGGGACTGAATGCAGGCTGCGCGCGACCTGGTGACGTCATGCGCTGCATAATTGCAGAGATTGCTGGAAACTGATCGATGGTGGCAGCAGGTGACGTCAGCTGGATTACCATGGTTAGGAAACGAAGCTCGTCCTTTAGAAAACGGGTACACTGAAGGAAAATTTTTGAAAATAGGGAAATGTTGACATACGCAGGTTTCAGTGCTTCGCAATATAAAGGCATGTTAATGAAAAAAGGGCTTAAAAGTAAAAAAACTTTATAAAACTGGAAACTTTACACACAATTTTTTTTTTGTTACTAACGCATCAGTAAGTCTGCGTATTGCATTTCTTTGGTTAAGAGATATCCCACCTAAGTGCAAACAGTCAAATGAACACTTCTGATTTGCCACACGTTATTGCTGATGAAATTACAGTTCATCATCGAAATGCAACATTAGACTGCCGTCTTCCAATACCTAGTACCATATAATTAATATTTTACCTCGCATTTATCAATTACTTTATCGTAGACACGCCAAAGAAATAAAAAAAGGCTTGGCATTATTCGAAACATCCGACAAAATTGATACCCCGCCGGGGTAGTAAAAAAAACGGTAGTGTCAACTTGACAGCACGCCAAGACGAACTAGGCTATCCACATGCATTGATTCGTGCTGCAATAAGTTGCCCGTTCAGTTTCATAGCAGTGCACGGATGGAGCCAACCGTCACATAGGTAAGTAGGAAGTTAAATAAAATCGAATAAATAATCTATTAGCCCTATCCGTGCCAGCGATATGACAAAAGAGTAGAAAAGACGGTCAAGTTATTGTATATATAGGTTATGTAAGCCTCCCTATAAACAGTTCAACAAAGCATCAATAAGAGGGGAAAATTTACGACAAGAAAACAAACGCCGCCAGGCACAGAGGATCACAACGCATGGGAACAAGTTGGACAACAATACACCCAAAGCATAAATAAAACCAGCGAAGTACAGAAGATCGGTGAGGTGCGTGCATGCAGTAGGAAATGGAGCCAGTAGCATAAAGGAACATATTGTTGTCGTGAGAGAACGTGTGGTTGTCATAGCGACCGCAGGGTACGGCCTTCGCTGGAGCCTTATGTAAATGACACGTAGCTGGTAACTAACAGACGCACGGCATCGCATTGATGGAGAGTGTTGAAAGCAACAGCAAGTAGCATTGCCTATGATATTTAGTGTTCTATATGTATTTTATAATATTGTTACCACGCTCATGCTATTCATAGCCTGAGTCTCCCTAAATATACGGTATATACAATATTCATGGCGATCCAAAATAAATAATGAAAGTTTACGATGCAAATAACAGCAAAATAAACGTCAATACAACAGTCAGAGATTTGCCGCAAGGCTGTAGTGGCTTTATTTATTTACTAAACGCTGTGAATAAAAAGATCCGTTTAGCAGGGCAATTGGAATGTTAAACAATGGAGATTTTCGTATAACGATCGTTCAGAATTTACGTACTGCCTAGTAGGCACCCGGTCCAGCACGATTTGAATTAACAGCTTCAAGTTGTTATTACGAGTTGTTGTTGTTATTCTTGTTCGTCGCCATCGTCAGGGTCCACCAATGCCAACTTGGGGAGGAGGCTCTGGAGGGGGCCAGGGCAGAAGGGGGAGAAAGTCGAAGAGAGGAAGAGAAGCGAGGAAACGCCTTGCTCTAGAAGCAAAAAATTTCTATCTACCAGAGAAATTTATGAGAATATAGGACCTGCATGAATTAGAAACTTGTTACTAGATGGTTTCTCGTGCGACTGAAACACTGTCTCTCTCACGTGCACTGCTTAGTTTCTCAAGCAACTGAAGTCGCGTGCGGACACACAGAGATATTCTCGGAAAAAGAAGTCGATGCTTAGAATACCGTCACGCACAAGCACTAAACTGGCAGTCAGCAGCGGTACGTTGTCACTGCATAGGCTAACTATGCGGTTCCGGTATAGTATTTATTGTACCACAAAGAATGCGTTAATTACGTTCGAGTAGGTTACGTTGGTTACGAGTAGCTTACGTTACGCTAGGTTCGGTTCAGCTATACACACAGAGAAATCACTATAACAATAAATTTATATTTGCATGCGAGGGAGAAAGTTTAAACAGGAATTGATTAAATCTCCCTTTCAAAAGGTACATATAGTACATAAACTTACTATAATGCAGATCTCACTGTACTAAGTTGAATAAATGCACGATTTAACTTAGAGCCGCACATTATACATGAATCTCAGGTAGGCCACACTCTGTATCGGAACCACCCAAGTAGGTACATTACAATTACAACACGTGAAAACGCCCGTCCGCGCAATGACCTGGCAATATAAGAAATTTTACCTTTAACGGAGTAGCTATTAATAACAGTTTTAGTGGTAGTCACCTCGTTTTATGAGACCGCTACAAGGGTCACTGTGATTTAACGAGAGGAAGCCAAAAATGGATATGTACGCCAAGCAATAAAAAACTAATAAATGGAAACAGTAGATAAATCGGGAAGAGAAACATCAGCAAAGAAATATCATCAGAAGTACGGCAAACAAGAGAAGAAGAATGAGAAAGAAAAGATAGAAAACCCAAAGGCCCAACTGAGAAGGAGGCAATCAATCCTTCAGGGTAAACCCCTGACACTTCTGGGCGCGTGACGACAGAGACGTGCAGCTGCTTTGGGAATCTTAGAGCAATTTCTCGAAACACATCCATGCCGCTCTTAACATATCTGCCAGACGCCAATGTGATATCAAAGCATCAACAAAATCAAATTCCTGACGTTCTCTGAACATAATTTAATGAGCATGTGACCACAACAGCGGGAAGTAAAGCAGAGTGAGCTCCCAATTGCTGAAGTTTCTTCCTACAGCGCCAGTATCAATATGTAGACGCTGACACTTAGAAACATAGTACCCGTGTAATAATGCTGTACCGGGCATATATGTCCGGTATAGTTTACCTTATTTACTACAGAGTAAAGCCTGCTGCCCACGTATGACTTTCGTCGGCGCTAGCAGCACAGCGCCTACTCAACTACTCCGATTATGTTGTAGCGCACTAGTCTTCAGCCAGCACATTATTGAACTGCAAATAAAAAAATGTTGAAACTTATAGCTGTCATCGCAATTTTTACTCAACAGAAGGTACCTACCAGTGGTGAAGTTTCGACCCTCTCACATTATTCCGAGCGAGTTTAAATTCGCAAAGACTTGTGTTTGAAGATTTTTAGCGAATGGTCAAATGTTTGAAATAGTAGTCCCAGACCGGAGACAGCAGTCATCGGATTAGTTGAGTTAGCCTCAACCTGCTAACGGCGACGAAAGTCTTAAACGGGCGGTGAGCCTAACATGCAGGAAGGCGACAAGCTGCTGTTAGCTGGTCATCTACGTCAACTCAAGAACCAATCCAACGGAACACGTATGAAGAAGACACCTAATGCCGGGATCAGTCTATACAATTACACGCTCAACATATGAGTGGAACGCTCAGAAGGCACATCGTCTCAATTATATTCAGCGAAAGTCGGTATCCAAGATACCCCAGGAAACTATAGGCTATGGAGTTGAACGACATGCTAGTTGAACGTTCGCTCACAAGTTGAATGTGCATGGGATGGTGAAGTTGGCGTCCTCTGAAAAGTTCAAAAGTAGAAGCGTTGAGCATAACCGAAAGACAAAGCCTGGCAGAGTCGAGGGCTGCCTGCGTACGACGCTCATAAACTGCAGGTACGATCGATGGTCGATGCCCACCCAGGGCACGCCATCTTTGTGCGTGTTGCTGTACCTCAAATGAGTCATGCAGCTCGCTATTTTTGTCAGGCTTTATCGCATGCAAACGCTTAGAAGCTTGAGCAAGTTGACACACGATAGGGTGACAGACCAAACTACAAACAAACAGGCCGAAGAGTTGGATGGAGCTGAAGCTCTGTACTCGCTAGAGTAATCTGTCTAGTACCGTACCCGTCCACTATGCTAGTAGCTGTCCAATTGGCACGAAAAAACTTCCTGTGTGAAAACTAGCAGTGATAGAAAACCGCAGTTACATAGGCTTAACTGTAGGCTAAATAGTGCCGCACCATCCCTGTAAATGACGAGCAAAGAAATAAAAAAAAAAATTGGTGGTGATTTTCACATTTTTTTTCCAATGTTTTTAGTGAAAAAAATCTGAAAACCAGCACCATTTTATTTCATTATTTTTTTTCTTGCCCGTCATTCCCAGGGATGGTGCAGCACTACTTAATTAGCCTACAGTTAAATCTATATATGTACGGCATTCTAGCGAGGCTAGTTTTCACACAGAATGTTTTTTAGTGCAAAGTGGACGGCTACTAGCATGGTGGACGGGTGCTAGACATGTTACCCTACCCAGGCGCCACCGCCGCAAAACCACGTGTCTAAACCAGACACGCTGCAGATATATAAAAATATACTTTCTTGTTAAAAAAAAATTCAGTGTTATATTTGGATTGTCCAGGATCGCTAAATAGTCGTGAAATTGTATTCCTTAAATGTAAAAGTATAAATTTGAATCCGAATGTAGTTATAGTAAGGAAGTTTAAGCCTCCGTTTCCGAGCAGAACGTTATTACAAAGGAAAGAGCAAGGGACATATAGTATGCCAAGAGAAATGATTATTATAGATTTTGTTTAACCTCCGTAGCCGCAACTCAGGCGTTTCAACAGAGAAACTACTTGTGCAGTATTCAAATACCGCATATTGGGTAGGCGTGGTGGCCACGTGCGCTACAACAGTCAGAGAAACAAGGCGCAAAGTATAGCAGGAGACACTCAAGTGGTCGGCCATTTTTGTGTCCTTCCACACGAGAGAGACTAGAGATGTTCCGCGTACTAGGTCGGCTATCTCGATCGCCGGCCCACTTCCCGGGACAGAAAGGGGAAAGTAGAGAACCTACCTAACTTTACAAAACTAACCTCGTCAGCAGGAACTGCGGCCAGATGCTATATCCCCTGCGGAGAAGGCACTCGGGACCCTTGGTTGCGTGATGTCCAAACATATTGTGGATAGGAAAGGGCCCGCCAGAATATGCCCCTGAGGGCAAGATATCCTTAAAGCCTGAGGCTAAGTTGCTTACGTCATGCAGGCTATATGGTTCTGGGGAGAGGGACTTCACATAAACATAAGACAAGTGAACTTAACTAATCGACTGCCAGAGTCAATGGATCAATCTGCGCGTCGAGAGGTCAAAGTGTAGTGTTTGGATCGCTGCATGTGGCTAATAGTAATAAAATTCCATTAAATTCAAAGTCCACCGAAACACTGAATTATAAGTTTACAATCTATGCCTAACTCGAAACACGTTATTATCCCTACAAGGTCCAGTATATGTCACAAGCGACGAGTGTAACCAAGAGATCTGCATCCGGTCCATTTTAAATTCT
Source organism: Parhyale hawaiensis (assembly GCA_001587735.2). NCBI lineage: Eukaryota > Metazoa > Arthropoda > Malacostraca > Amphipoda > Hyalidae > Parhyale > Parhyale hawaiensis. The sequence goes on from LQNS02000227.1 coordinate 2,046,739, forward strand.
GGGCTTCACAGAAGATGAGCGTCCGCCACTCATAGAGCTGAGGAATAAAATAACACAAAAAACGCACAAAAACGTCGGTCGGGCAATGATTGTCGGAAGCAGAACCGGAACAAAGCTTTGCTTGAGACCCTGGGCTGGCGCAGCGCACCGAATAATGGCAAAAGCGAGATACTTTATCAGCCGCAAGGCTGCTTCGAGTCGCACGCTCCGTTTGGCGTTCAGGCCTAACAACTTGTCGGTGTCTACACACCAGCAGCTCAAAACTGTGTCAATACTTGCAGAGTAATAAGCAAACCAGCGGAAAGATTTATTAGGCGATGCTTGAAAAAGCCAGTGCTATTTTTATCGACTCGCTCTAGGCTTCCGTTCAGACTGGAGCTTGCGATCAGGATCACTGAGTTTCAGGGAAGGAAAAGAAGAAAAGCTGCATGTTATGACGACCGTCCTGCGTGCCCTACAACAGCAGATGTAAGTTTTATAAAGATTATGCATCCAAACAGAGGCGTACCGGTACCTATATAGGCTATGCAGTATGTCAAGCAAGCAGGGAATCAAAGAGGAGGATCACAGTACGTACATCGAAACGGGAAACTGGAAAGAGCCAAGAAGAACTAAGTAAAGAACGTAAATAGGTAAATGCCACGAACAAAGCAGAGCGCGATCGGAAAGAAAGGCGCACAAAAAATAGCTTTATTAAGGACCGAGTGGAGAAATTAAAAAATGCCATTAGGTAATGCATTTTTTAACTGCACTGTTTCCTGAATTTCCTACATACAGAAACTGAGCTTAAGAGTTTTTTTTTAGAGGGGGAGGCGGGTGGAAAAGATCAATGTTACACGAGATGGCCAAAGTGTCCTCTAACGTTAAATCCTCCCGACTGAATGACGGTGCAACCCTTATAATGGACAGTGAGCTAAACTAGTTAGCCTGGAATGGTCTTTGGATTATCTTAGTCGCATACGTAGCCATGTTATGTCCATATTTTTAGAAACTCTGCTTAGAATCCCCAAAGTTTTATTGCAGTCAATATTCATGCTCTTTGCACACAATATGCGTAGTGCAGATGCGCGGGATATACAATACAAACCTGAAGAATTAAGCTAGATGTTGGCTACCGTACCTAAAGTCCCTGGAAAGAAGCACTTTCCATGTCGGACTCCTCGTCTAGCATAAAATATATTCTTGCAGCCACATTACGCCAAGATAGCGTCGTATCTCAATCAAATTACTTTGTCCTTGGGGCCGGATGAGCTCCGTCCGCCAGACCGACGTCGTGTAGCCCTGGAATTGTCTGCAAGGTCCCCGGCGGAAGGTCTGCAGATGGACGAACCGACCGGAAATTTTGGACGACATGCATGTCGCTTCCAGACGAGACGCGTCAATACATGGAGTCCAGGGTTAAAGCATTCGTCGATTTGACAATAAATATTAAGTAGGTACTACAATAAATGTTAGGAATATCATTGGAACAATCAAATCAGGGACGAATGCAAGATTGTACGGTATATTAACCCTTCACTACCTTAATTTCTTTTCCGTAGGGATAACATTAGATGCTTATGAGACACAAGCTACGCAGTGAAGCGTTAAACCTTCTCAATTACTTGCGATACTCAGATTATAGCGTCAGCCTTTCCAACATCCAAAGTCCACTAAAAGAGACTGACCTAACCAGAAGTGGGCGGGGAGATCGAAGTCATAAGACCCTTCCTTCAGAGTGTACGCTGGCAGTCTCTGCGATCGACTGCAGCCGTGCACTCCATTGGAGCCCAATGGACATTAATAATAATATACCGATCGAAACAGTGCATGAGGGTTTCAGAGGCAGGGTGTGTAGCCAAACTATCTTTACACTTTACAAGGGGTCAGTAGAGGAATATACAAGTATGGCGTTTAAACACAAAAGGAGCTCATACAGATACGAAGAAAACAACAACTTTGGGGAAAAGAAAAAAGGTCTGTAAGAGGAAGAATGAGAATTAAATACATAATGGGTTTAGCTACGTAACGAAAGATGTCCGAAGCCCTTACTTGAAGGCTCTTCAGCGTGCGCTGCTCAGCATAACACAGGGTGAACAAACTTAAACTAATCTGACCCTTAAGAGCTAGCCCGCTGAGGTCTATGGCTTTACTAACGCGTTGGTCCCTGCATGTCTCGTGTCAATCTCTTACAAAGAGAATTTAAAACAGTAAATTAAATGCAATCCACGATGAGCACAGAGCACGAAGATTGTTCTCACGGCGAACACCATCACACCCGCACGTGTTAAGTACGAGCAGCTGTGAACTGCATGGCATTGTTCTCGTGACAATACGAGAGTGGTAACAAGAGCGACTGTGACTGTCTCGGTGTCGTCAGCTCGGACGGAGGTCAGTCATGACCGTTGCCAAGTAACTGGCAAAGCCAAAAATTTATGTTTACTCTTGAGAAGAAATCTTCCACAATTTTTAAAGAAAGAATAGTAATAATAATTTGGAAGAAATCCGATAACTATGCATGTAAGGGTAGAAAATGGGGAAGCATTTTACGTTAGAAAGACCCTGTCTCAAAGACCCAACGAAATAAGGCGACCAAAATTGTATAGTTCGCCCGCATATATGTAATTTCTTTGGCGCGGCTCTCTATGTCGCAAGATACCAACTTTGACAAACCTAACCAAAGCAGCAACATGGGCCATCCTAGATACGCTCCAAATGGGATATGACCAAATTCCAGTTAACTCAGTCAGGTATAGAAAGACAACAAATCCAATTATCGTAACTAACATTCCAGTAAACCTTAGCTTTGAAAATAGCCCCGGCTCACATTTTGGTGGCTGTGCATGTGGTGCAATTCAAAGTTGCCTCGTGAAACATAAAATCCTTCATGGAACGAGAACTGATCTCGACCTACCTGGTACTATATAACCACAAAAAAGTAGTTATAAATATTCAAGGTATACTGCCGTCCTTGGGGAAAATGACATGTCCATACATGGTCAGAGATATTTTGAGTTAACTTAGTGCTGTTTTCAACCATATGTTCCATATAAAACACATTACAAATTTTCCGAACACGTGCCAGTAGTGGGTAATGTACTGAGATACCTGTTTTTGAGGGTAGGTTCCCCTCGCGCCGGCGGGTCATCGCGCCGCCCATTCCGGTTTCCCAGGCCCCGCCCACTCCGGTTTGCGCCCCCCCTGACCCCCCCAAAACCGGTAGTGTATTGGCCGTTACAAACCGGAAGCTCGCGCGCGAGGGTAGCCGCGAGGGTAGGTTACCCTCAAAAACAGGTATCTCAGTACATTACCCAGTAGTAGTGGGTAATGTACTGAGATACCTGTTTTTGAGGGTAGGTTCCCCTCGCGCCGGCGGGTCATCGCGCCGCCCCTTCCGGTTTCCCAGGCCCCGCCCACTCCGGTTTGCGCCCCCCCTGACCCCCGCAAAACCGGTAGTGTATTGGCCGTTACAAACCNGGTGGCTGTGCATGTGGTGCAATTCAAAGTTGCCTCGTGAAACATAAAATCCTTCATGGAACGAGAACTGATCTCGACCTACCTGGTACTATATAACCACAAAAAAGTAGTTATAAATATTCAACGTACGGTATACTGCCGCCCTTCGGAAAAATGACACATGTCCATACATGGTCAGAGATATTTTGAGTTAACTTTGTGCTGTTTTCAAACATATATTCCCTATAAAACACATTACAAATTTTCCGAACACGTGCCCTTTTAATGAAGTACCTATGCAGATCTAATTCGGAAAAAGGGCGTTCGTGCTGGACATGTGCCATTTCTCCAAAGTGAGATTAGTAATAACCTAAACCTACTTCTCAACTGCGTTTACGCTCTTCCATATTGAGAAAAACGTAAAGAACTGTGCTATATCTATACATCATCGTGTAAAGCCCAACGAGCTAGGAGGAACTTCGGTAACATTATCTACAGAAACTTCAAACTTCGGATATGTGCCTTTTTTCCGGAGGGAGGCAGCATAAGCCTACAAGTCCACGACAATGGTGTCGAAAGAGAGAACCGAACGAGGGAAACGTGAAGTAGGTACATGAAAAAGAACGATCGGACATGGGACCATGGTACAACAGAGCAGCAAGTCCACATGCAAGAGGAACGATAAAACAAAATCAGCCAGTCGGGGCAGAAAACAGCAGAGAAGCAACGTGGATAGGGAAACAAGATTTCCCTGAGTCAGGAAGTCCTGAGGAAGCTGGGACCTCATAAGTATTATTATTAATATGATTATTATATAAGTTGCTAAAACCTTCTTATAGACACAACTATGGTGTTTCTAAAGAGGAAAAGAAAGGGACATGTTGCACATCGATAGAAACGTGGAATCCATGCACATTAAACAGCAAGTCAGGATAAAAGAGGAGGAGCAGAACAAAGTTTCATCAGCATGAATATGAAAACGGAAGGAAGCTAAGTGAGCCCAAAAGACAGACGTCCCGATCGAAGGCCTAGCTAATGGCTAAGTAACATACAAAATCGCCCTGGGGTTACTGCTCCCCATAACATAATAGGCGAACCCAAGATGCAGAGAGCTAGCATCGACAAGTGACACCCAAGACGTCACATCGACGAACGATGCAGCTGAACAGCTTATGAGTACTGTACCTACGTTAATGATTAATAATATCACCAAAAAGTTATCAACTGCAAACTTCAAGCCCATAATCACCTACGGTAAATACCGTACTTGTCAATGAAGAGAACATATAGCTACTACTAATTGAAAAATAAACATTATTAATAAAAAATTGCAGTGGAGCTGGTGGAGGCTTTCACAGCATTAGAGGCAAAATCTGGGAAGGACTTTCGCCTTAATTTAACTTCTTCTGTGAAGTGAAGCCTTATTTACACTTCATATTCAGTTCACACTGCTCTTCAACAATCACGTTTTTAACATATCGCCGTATTTTTCGACTTGATGCATTCAACCTTCCGCTCTTGACTGGCGGGAGATAGAATGGACCCATACAACACTGTAATATGGTTGACGCCCAGTACCTAGGTAGCTAGCTTAGCCAAGCTGGTACAGAACGTTCGAGTAATAGGTATCTGTTCTCATGGTTTCTTCAGAGTCAAGAATATGACACTACTTATATTTTTGGCTAGGATAAAGAGCCCCACCAGCAAAGGCCTCAGGTTTCATCCTAAAATACTTCGACTCGTCGATGTGACGTCATTTGCGGACATGCGGTCACGGCAAAGTTTTATTTTAGTCCCGGTGAGTCCTCCAGGTACACTCTCTGCTTGCTGGGCGAACCTAACTACCCTAACCCTCTCTGGCGCAAGAGAACAGCAAGTCGACGTATAAGAGAACAAAAACTATGAGCAAAGGCTAGAAATAGCAGTGAAGCAATTAACGTAGATACGAAAAAATGGCATCCCGAAGGCCTAAAGTCCCGAGGAAGCTGGGATCTCTGAAGTGGTTGACTGCTCCCGAACAAAATCGGCGGCCGATCAGACGATTTAAAAAGACTGACGGGGAGTACAGATGAGCAGGATGTCGGAGCCGGTAGCAGTCGGAAATTTCTGAGACTAGAAATCGGAGTCGCACACTAGCTTGTCCCACTAATCGGAGTCGAAAGAAAATGAGCCTATTTTGTTAAAGAGTTAGAGGAACTTGGAGTTCAAGGAGTTGGAGTCGGACACTAGCTCGAATGGTCGGTGTCGGACTTCGCGATCCGACTCCGCGACCCTGGTGCTGGGGAGCGCTGCAATCACAACCCTTATAATGTTCCGTATGCCACGCACGAGTCCCACACCGCTTGAAAGTCTCGTCACACCAGACAGCCGCTCAGATAGAAAGTTGGAAGGTACCCTAATTTATTTCTATATTACTTCGGGTCACGGCAAATGGTTCTAGGTCACGGTGGCACAAACAGGGTGGTGATTGCAACAAGCCCTCTTGCTGTTAGCTCAGCACTGAACAGAAGTCTAACTTAACCCTGGAGCACTATCTTTTGATATAGGCACATATGCACTGTAAGTTATTCCTGCTTATAGGAATAGATACCATACGGCGAATGTTCGGTCCCGGTCAAGTACCTATGTGGCTTACCTGAGAGTATGGGTTAGAATAGGTTAGGTTCGGTTTAGCTAGAAATCCTAGAATATGTACCGAACCTACTTTATAGGGACCCATTATACCCGAATCTTAAGTGTAGAATATACGCACAAAGTGTTCTATGACATGGCCGCTGAAGCGTGAGTAAAAAGGAGTTACTCCTTCAGACCCTTCCTACATTAAACCCAAGCCTTGACACCGGGCACGAATACACTTTCCCACGGTGGCAGTAGGACGTGACAAAATGCCAGGCAGGTAATAAGGAGAAGAATAATTGCCCCTGTCACACAGTAAACGTTTGACACGTCTTCTGATGCATGCGTGAAATTTCAGTTGGTGAAAGCTCATATTACAACTGTGTGAGTTCAACTCATTAAGAAAATAATTCTAGATATTGAGAAGCATCAGCCTGCATCTGATGGCTTCGACTGCTGTCATTAGTTTGAACAGCAAGAATTGTTTGCTACGCTGTGTATATACCAGCATAGGCGCAATAAAGATGCTTTAACTGGAAATGAAGGCACACTAGTTTAACTAAAAGACTAAAATGAAATTAGGTTACTCAAGTATATAATTGAGAGAGAAATATACAGAGACACGAAGCATCACGAGAGATAAACTGGGAGCCCACGCACAGTGCACAACCATACATATGGAAACTGCAAGGGGAGAAAGAATAGCGAGAATAGAACAAAGGGAGTCATTTGAATTAAGAAAAAGGAACGGAGGGTAAATTTAAGACAATTTACTTGAATACCTATAGTTTCCGTCGCAAATGCTTAGTTTTCGAGATATATGACTTTAAAGTTCCCATTGTTTTTCTATGGGAGAAAATAACCGGAGTCGGTATAAGCTTGCTAGCGACCTAATAGGAACTTAACCTAACCTACCTAACTTACTTAACCTAATCTTACCTGGCCTAACCTGTGTTATTTTCTCCTATAGAAAAACAAGTCGTATGTCTCGCAAACTAAGCATATACGACGAAAATTTTATTCAAGTAAATAGCCTTGAATTGACCCAATTAGCATACTAAAAGCAAAAAAAACGTCTTTGAGTTAAAGTAAAATAATATCTTTTATTTTTGGTCACACCCCGGCTCCAACCCCTGTCCCGGCTATTTGGTCGTCAACTTAGCACCCGCTACTTGATTTTTGGTCCCCCTAGCCCCGGTCTTTCCATAATCGTCGCCCCGGTCGGTCTCCAGCCAGTGCTGCATCACTTCATGACTGCCAGTGCTGCATCACTTCATGACTGTTTGTGCAGCATTACTTCATCGCTGCTGGTGCTGCATCATTTCATGGCCGCCAGTGCTACATCACTTCATATCTGCCACTGTTACATAACCTACTTCATGGCTGTCACTCCTACATCACTTCATGGCTACCAGTGCCACATCACCGTCAGTGCTACATCACTTCATGACTGCCAGTGCTACATCACTTCGTGGCCGCCAATGCTATATCATATCATGGCTGCTAGGTGTTCCACGTCACACTTCAGCGCTGCTGTCTGCACTGAATTTCTCGTTTAGCATTACATAGGCTATGCCAATCAGTCCTTAACAACTTCATCAACTGCTTATTTGGAAACTTATTTCAAATCAGAATATAGGTACCACCAAACTCAGTAGCCTCTGTTCTACAGCATAAAACGGTTTATTTTACTACTTTGAAATCATTTTGCTTTGCGGCAAAAATCAAGAATATCATAACCAGTTGATTTACAATGTTACACTTGAAAACTTTATATAGTTGTAAATTTGTTGCATGCCGTAGGTATGGAAGTTTTAGAAGTATGTACAGGTATGGCAATCATTACCTAATAGGTACAGAAAATGAAGTAAAATAACCTTAGCAGAGTATGAGAAAGTAAAGGAACAATATATAAAAACACGCCTGCAGCATCGCACAGTCAGGCACACATGCGAGAAGCGATATTATCAATTTGGTCACGTCACACGGAGTCAATCTTCATACGCTCTATGGCAGTGCTATACTGAACAAATGACACCTATGATAAAGGCCATATTAGGGAACGAGGGACACTGAAAATTTTCGGGAACTAGGCCCTCAGTGGCAGACATAACAAAATTTAAGCTTTGGTGTGAGTAAAAGTTAAGATTGAGTTCAATGACCAAAGTAATTAGGTAACAAAACAAATTGGAATTAGGCCTAGCCTAACTCCTGCATATCATAGAATTTACCTCGCTACTTTTTCCACTCCCTTCCATACTACAGCAAAACCACCGTCGATACAGTCAACTCTGAAAACGTCCCTCTCCGCTGCTTATCCGCCGGTAAACTTCGGGTTCTCTTACAAACACAAATTTACCGTTTGATCCTATTTTGAATTAAAAGATAAACCTCCCACACCTTTTCTGTCCAGTGTTGTCCATAAATTTCAATGCAAGAGCGCTTCGTTGCCTACCTATGTGGGCAGCACTGGATAGCTTTACAAAGCCCGGGTTGACCAACATTTAGGTACCTACGGTATCCAATAAAACAGGTTTCCTATTTGCAAAACCTACCCATTGAGCTTTCTGTCTTCATGCAGAACAAAGCAATCATCCTTTTAGCAGGAAAAACTTCATCATCGACTTTTCCAACCCAATAGAACTCAGAACATTAGAATCTCGCGACTTAACTTAGAAACAAAACCCAGCCTCAACACAATGACTACAACTGTACCATTCATTACAGTCGACAAAACCACAACTGACGTTTTTCGACTGTACAAGCTCTGATCGCTCCGCACAATGATTGTACCAAGACTACTGCTTCCAAATCGTCCGACTGTACAAGTATCGACACCAGGACTTTGTGAGCTTACTCAGGTCATTTACATTTTACACCCTCCCCCCTCCCATAACATCTCTGTCCCTTGCTAGCCTAGCTGAAATAAAATGATTCCTTTTTAGACTTCGCATTTAATATATTAGTCTCTGAAGATGGGGGAAGGCATCACGAAACGCCAAATTTAGTAAATTTCGTCAACCCCTATACGTACCTCCGCTGAGGAGGTCATGTTTTCGTCGTGTTTGTCTGTCGCCAAGATTACACAAAAAGTTGTACACTGATATTTACAAAATTTGCAGGGATTGTTAGGCATGATATAACTAACAGATGATTAACGTTTGGTGAAAATTCGTTCATCTGCCTGTGTGTTTGTCTGTCTGCCTATTTTTTCTTACGGCTATAACTCGAAAAGTTATGGATGGATTTTCATGAAATTTTATACGAGTTGTTAGGTAGCCCTATATTACGAAGAGTAAATGACCAAATTTTGGGGATGATCTGCTTGTTCGTAGGCTAGATGTGTTTGATTTTATGCTTGTTAGCACAATAACTCAAACAGTTATGGATGGATCTTTATGAAATTTGCAGGATTTGTTAGTAATGTTGGAAGACATAAATGATAAAATTTTGGTGGAGATACAAAGAAAATAATAGTTTCAGAACCAATTTGAATTTTTCGCTACTGTTGCCTTGCTTGGCGGAGGTACCTATGTACTCTCCGAGTGCTCTCTAGTTATTTTCTATAGGCTAGCTAACTAACTAGCCTGAGTTTAACCGTAAAATATACCTCAATTCATTAATTCCTGGTTGCAGAATGTGACCGCTTGCTCTAGATCTCGACGGGCACTTGGCCACACTCTACGACGAGGACTCTCGTGAGAATAGGTTACGTACAGTATCTAACTAAGATCGCTTAAAATTTTCCGCCGACTTGCCCAGCGGGAACGTGCACGGTAGAGCACTCGTCGACATCTAAAGCAATGGTAGCTCGGCTGCAGGAGGTAGAATAACTTACCTGATCAGAGTGTCGTCCAACATGGAGCTCCGCTAACTGCATCAGACGAGAAATTTTGACGGTGCCGGTCTGTTCCTCATCCACGAGGTCGAAGACTTTCCTAAGCTCGTCAATATCGAGCCCCCCGCTGGCTGACATCCCTTGATTGTTTTGGGTAACATTCGATGTAGTCGTCACCGTCTCGGTACCATCATCTTCTTGAATGAAATGTGGACTGGAAACTGATTCAGCTTCATCGGGGGTTTCTGCATTACTTGTGGCTACTGCACTAGTGGGAATATCGGTAGAAAACTGACGAGAAATATTCCCGCGTCTGTTTCCATTATTAGGAGCGGGATTAGGGCCAGGAGTATCATAGGATATGGGATCCTCTGTACCTAACTCGGCATCGGCACGGCTTGGGTGAACTGATGCATCGGAAGCAACTGGATCAACTGCGCCTTCGTTCTCCATGTCGTAGGGACATCGTGAGATAAATATATTTCGATCGTCTTGCCTTTTATCGTAACTTTGATGTAGAAGCGTACATTTAAGGCCAGATATAAGGCGATGGGAACTAATCCGATTAAACGAAAAACTCCACTTTGCAAGTTAAAAGTATTTTAAAAGAACTCGGATGCTAGTTAGCTAGTAATGTAGGCCTATGACCTCTAAAAGTAAAACTGTTTAATAAGTTAAAATGGGTCTGAAAACTGCTCATAAACCTGGATTAACAAAATACGGCATCAGAGTGTAAGTCAGAAATATTGGGAGTGATTTAGGTTACTCCAGTGTTATTGCTTAAGTTGTGTCGTCTGCGACTCGTCGCAAGGTAAAAAAAACCACACACACCAGTTCCCTATTTTTAACCAACCTATCTTAGCGAACGATATCATGGAAGATAGCGAACAATAAATCCTAATCTTTTACATCCAATGATGGTTTACTTTTGGTATCATTTCGTTTTATGCATGTTAAAAAAAACGGCTATTATTTACTCTTACGCTCAGTCAAGTTGATGCGTAGGCTATGATGGGTATACGTTTCCTTATAGATTGAGACGTCCTGAACCCAAAAATCACAACCATTTATTGGAGAAATACTTACTTTTCGAGATAGCTATTTGAGTTTGAAATTCTATTTTTCTCCTATTTAAGAACAGTGAAGAAAAACATGCCAAGGTACCCAAGTTTTTTTTTCCTAAAGGAATAGATGAATAACTTTTGGTGAAGATCCGTTCATCCGTTTGTTTATCTGCCTCATTTTTCTCAATGCCAGAACTCAAAAAGTTATAGACGAATTTTTATGAAAGTTACATCAGTTGTTAGTACCTATATCATAAAAAGTTAATGACCAAATTTTTGTGATGATCTATTAGTTCATTCGTATGTTTGTTGCTGTGCTTGATTTTATGTTTGTTAGCGTAATCACTCAAAAGTTTTGAGTGAATCTTTATGAAACTTGCAGGAATTGTTAGTAATGTTAAAAGATATGAACAGGGGCGCCGGAACGGGGGGGGCAGGGGGGGCGACCGCCCCCCTTGCCCTGACAGTGGAGGGGCGATAGGGGGGGCAGCATGTGGAGGGGCAATAAGGGGGGCAGCATGTGCCCTT
>LQNS02000227.1:2076707-2110740 GCA_001587735.2 Parhyale hawaiensis
AAAAAAATGCAGAAAATTTAACACAGAGCGAGCAAGATGAAACAACTGATAGCAGGACGAGCTACATGAACTCTAATGAAACGTTTCAGAAAACCATAAATGTTAAGTGCATCAAGTTATGAAGTAGAAAGACTACATATCAAGAACATGTCGAACGCATAATATTAACTAACTTAATAGTAACTTCAGTAAACTCGATGAGGCCCCGTCCCATGGCTCATGTTAAGTAAGACGACACATCAAGTCTAAGAGAGACTATAATTATGCCGTCGAGGAACTTCCACTGATCTTAATAAACCTACCTCCACTATCCACCTCGGGCGGAAAACCTAGAATAAATTACGACGTGTAACATTATGTGACAATGTACAGGTAATATGTAAGGTATAACATTAGGTTACCCAAGACATAATGTATGTAAGAGTGTGAACCTATCATTTGATATTGGCAGGAGCGCAAAGCTTTGTCAAGGGACTAGAAAATTAATCAAAATTTTCACTATGAACATACACTGGGATAAATGGTACACATGGAACATGTAAAAAAAAAATCAAACCATGAGCAGTGATAACTCATTAGCATTGAACGTACGTAAATTAACAGCAATTTGAAAACAAGCGCGTATCGTATCCTATTTTCTCTAATAAACTTCAAAACTCCACGCATATCAGAAACTGTCTGAGCACGTACGCACATTTCAGCCAATAGGAGGGCGCGGTATTTGTGACTTCTAGTGTAAATAAAGAACTAAATGAAGCCGGCAGTATGGACAGCGCAGTAATTAGCAGAGTAGAATTGTAATAACATCCAAAAGCTAACGATGGGCCGGAATTGTCGCAATTTAGAGTTTCCCAAATCGTGGCAAAAACGGACTAGAGCAAGTTAATTTTCTGCTATATCCTTAATATTGTATTTAGATTTCTTGCACTATCTGCAAATGTAGGTTGTTACATACTGAAACTACCCACTAGCTCCTCGCAATCCTTTATATGGGGTATATATGTTATTCGTTTCGTACAGTACTCCAAATTTTTGTTCGACATTTCATACGAAGAGTTTTTTTTATGACTTGACTTACATGATCACTAACCCCTTACCATTTTATTTTGTAATATCGTTTGTCGCATTGGATTGTTATTTTTACATTTAATTAGTTGAAAATATACATTCAAACAAACACTGAGACACTACAGTGCAAAGTCAAGACTACGCCATTCTTCACGCAACAGATGAACGTTCCTCACGAGGCAGGCACCCAGCGAGAGATTTCTTCACGAGTTACGTACAATGTCCGCAGCCATTGCAAAACAATTACGAAAATCCGAACTTTCTTATTATTTTAGAAACGACACGCCGCTGGATACTAGGATTGGCTACGTTGGCCGGCGCAGTCAGGGGAAGAGCTGCGCTGAACCACCTCAACAGTTCAACTTTTCTTAACATCGGTAACGGTTCACGTAAAAACAACCTGGTTTACTTCATTTTCGGGTCATGGCAAACGATTCTCAGGAGTAGGAGCCAAACAGGGCTGCCGTTGCAGAAAGTCAGGCTCCCGACATGTTTTGCATTCATAACGCTCTCTCCTTGTGCCCACTTCGCGGACTCAATTTAATTTTTATGGTTGAAAATTTTTTACGACTCACAACTTTCAAGCCAGCGAGTGAAGTGTCAAGAACGAGGGAAAAAGAAGTAAAAATAAGATTAAGATATGCTGTAGATATGACGTACAAAGATGCACTCCATGTGTAATTAAGATGTCTTCTACATTCAACTACCTAAATCAAGCAGACTGACTAATTGTTACGACATATCTGCTAGAGCGCCATCACTCGTGGCAAAAAGGTTGGGCGAGGGCTCAGGACGAATTACCTACTCCAGACTGACATACATGGATGGTTTGAGTGATAGCTGGGGAGACAATTCGGAGCCAATGCGTAGTTGATACGCTTGGATTCGTACATGAACAGGAGACATAACAGTCGAGGCTTACGCCACATAGCAAGCATTACCATTGCTATGGGCCTGAAGTACTAGCGGGGAAATTTAACTAAAACGCTTCAAAAGCTACGTCTACTCTCTTACAAGTTTTGCACTATAGATTTGAAACCCTTAGATGTTCTGTAAAGGTAAGGAATAACTAATAGTAAGTAGAAAGAAGAGAAAGATCTGATACGCAACAAATTTCTACATCAAGATAAAAACAGGAATTTATGATTATTATGACTGTTATGGCGCAATGAGAACAACTTTATACGTTTACTTCATTTGCCGCAATAAGTGCATCAGCTTGGGTTTCCTCACGTATCAGATCCTATGCTCCTGTGTTCTACCGGCTATCTTATATCTCCGTATTCTTCATTATTTTCTCGATTTTTCAATCGATAAAGAATGTGTCAAGAGTTCCAAAAGTACACGGCTATAGAGCCTATGAAAGTTCCAGTTGTTTCACGAGTTTATCGCAAGCCGAAGGTCTCTCATATTGCACGTTACAAAGTTGTTGCCACGCCTCGAATTCCAAGCCTGTCTATTGCAAGGTACCGGGAAGACCTACCATGCAGCTATGGGCAACACCGGGACAGCGATATACACCTACAACTTGCATACTAGGGAGTGACACATAATAAAGGTAGCAGCGATTGGATGCAAGGTCACCAAGTTCAGCTCGTTCAAATTTTGCAGCTTTGAACGCTGGCTTTAGGAGTTTTACCCAAACCGATTGCTCTTGCGATCGTGTAACACTGTAAACTGCACCGCGCTGTGGTTTTAAGCCGAACGAGGTGGGGAGTGTTGCCTGCAACGCAATCGAAAGTGGCAAAACCAACACTTCCGTTTGAGGTAGGAGCTAAGTTCAGCTTGCCCTCGGCGTGCCAGACGACGGCACCTTGAATGCGCATAATTACTCTACCTATCAAGCAACAGAAGCACTGGAGCATTGCTACATAATTCTTAGATCCACCGCCGTCCGTACTCACGCCACATAGCAACGGTAGACTTGCAATAAAAAATACCACTGACGTAAGGATAAGTTTGAGAAGCACGATATAATTCGTTAGTAAAGTTAAGTGAGAAGCAAAATATTCGAAATGAGCAAAAGGGAAATTAAATTAGCCGCCGCCCGTTGTTAATGGAAAATAATTTGAGCATAACATGAGCAAACTAAGAGTGCACAGTGCGCATTGCAGCACATCGATATGAGCTTTCTGCCGGCATTGCAGTTACTACCATCAATAATTGATACTTAAAGATATCTTACAAGTTGATGGCGCCGATGGTAGATTAGTTTTTGTGTCTTACAAGCAGATGAGGTTTACGATAAGATTTTTATTTTTGAGCGATGGGGTACCTTCTTCTATGTCATCAATTCCAGAAAAACAGAGTATTAAACAATTGAAATAAAATAAGGTACTTCCTGTGCACACTTTTGGCGCGGGTGACTCGTTTCCTTAGAGCCCAATTCTTCCGACTACACAGTTGACAATGCTTCGCACACACACACAAAAAAATCTAGATCGAAATCATTTCATGAGTCACTAAACGGATTAGCACACTTTGAAAACACGGCAATGCAGCAGCGAAAACCAATCCTAGCGTTTCTGATACTCTCGTCCACTTTTGCTGTAAAGCGTGATGCATATCCGTGCTGTATGTACAACTGACAAAATAAATACAACACGCTTTGTTAAATTTCGTAAAATATTGGGGATACAAGCTACATCAAATGCAAAAATGAATATATCTATAAAAAAATTCTTCAACGCAAGGGGCCGCTCCACTGTCGCGCATATGTTATTATTATTATATTGAATAGCTTAATCTAACTAAATTGTCCGTTCGAGCGGCACAACTTGGCCATCGCACGTGTTAAAAGCCTTTCTGCGTTTGGTTACTCCCCAAAAAAGCTATGTCGTTCATTACGTTCTTAACATTGTTTACGAAGACAGCGATATGCTGTCGTGTTCGTCGTACGTCTGACAGAATGTGCTGTTAAAGCAATGTATGGAGAAAGTTATCTTCCAAATCACACGGAGCGCTACGACACATTGTTCAGAAGTTATTCTTTACAGAACGGAGAGTTAGAATCGTACGATGTGCAGCTCGTATTTGCCACGTCGTTTTCGATCAGACGTTCAAAAACGAAAATTGTCGTGTTGGTCGTGTGTCGCGTACGAAAGACGAAAATTGTCGTGTTGGTCGTGTGTCGCGTACGAAAGAAAAAGTTGAACAATTTTGATGCTGACTAGAACATCAAGTTCCAAATTCGAATACAATGATACAATATCCGGGTTATAGCCGAGTACGTTGCTCTGATGTCATGGGAGAATTCGAAAAACAAGTTCTGCAGTAATTTAGTTGTAGTTCAGGGGTGCGATTTAATCACTTTGCAAACAAAAAGCAAACGGTTAAGCCTCTAATGAACCGTTCCAGCAGCTGTCGATTGTTAGGAGATTATTTACCACCCAACTCAAACGATCTTGTAAAAAAAATATTAGTTTCGAGGTTAAAAGCAGTATGAAGAGGCACACAAAATTTTATAGCTCTAGAAAAGTTCAGGGACAATGTCAAGGTTTTCAAATATTATAGTTATTAATCATATTATTTATGATCATTATCATACTTCTAGTTTACTCTGATGATCAGCTTCGGCCACGTACTACCAAGCTGTGATTTGGCTACGGCAGCACCACATCACTGTACAGGTCTTTAGTTAAACGCGGGTGGTGTACTTCCATACTAATGTATCTTACGAATTAAGATTTCTTTGGCACGCGCAGTACATTCTGCAAACTTGACAAGCACGCAGCTCAATCAAAGTTAGCGTTTCTAAGGAGAACTAGCAACGCGAATTAAATAAAACATTAGAGAAAATGTCCTTGCAGTGAATTAAATAGTAATCCGTAACTAAAACTGTTACTTTCACCACTGAAACGTCGAATATTATTTTTAACACAGGCTAATCGCTGAAAGCTGCGTGTGCAACTTTCTGTATTGGTATGTTCAAGTTACCTTGTTCAGTTTAGAGCACAAGAAGAAGAAATAAAGGCAAAGTTGCTTTGCCTGCACTCAAGGTACAGGCGTGGGCCTCTGTCTCGCAAATGGTCTGATCACATACAGTTCATGGATCATTAATAGACGCAGCCTGATATTTTAGTACCTACTCTGCATCAAATTTTTGACATATCTTCATAGAAAACTTCATTTCAACTCATTACGAGTTACAAACTGCGTTAGTTTGAGTTTACTATCCACGTAAGCCCGAAATATGCAGAGTAGGTACTAAAACCATCAGGCTGCGTCTAATAATTGGTCCCGGAGCTGTACCTATCGGCCCATCTTCGTGACGTACGAGATCCTGGCCTGTACTTTAGGAGCCCTTGGCACACGCACACCCCGACGAGGAAACCACGTGGATTGGTTCGAGCTGTAGATTAGTCTCTTCATGGGTCCAGATTAATGTTTTGCCGCAGTTGACTACAGACTGCCTGAGCTCTAGCGTCATAGACGAAAGGCGCTCTCTAGCTGCGCCCCGTCCTACTTCTGAGTCGGCCAGTGCCGGACAGGTTATGAACGGACGAGAAATGCAAACGAAGCATCGCCGTAAAACAAGATTCTTTCCCTGGCTCGAAAGAAGAACGCCCAGCATCACTACAATGAGCGATGCAGCAATATTCACCACTCGGCTGCTAAGGTGTTTTCGATTGGCAGAACGACTCCCGCTAGAGTTGATGCCATCAGTTTATCGCTACAATACAGAGAAACAAGTCCAAGTGCAACCACTTGAAATTTAGATAATGACAATAAGATGAAGTGTTATTAATATTATCTTGTCTAGGTTTCTACACCTTGAGACGAACTGGTTTCTATTCGCGCATAGAAATGAAGTTTTAGTAATGAAAAGTTGACGCGCGGACTCTCTTACTGTCGAGAAACAGCCAATGTTCACGACCACCAAAACCACAGTTAATTAAGTATGGACATTGCCCCAGTATTATCAATCTTGGAAAATCAATTGCTTTTATACACCACTTCATCATGTCCGTCCGGTGTTATGTAGAAGAAATGGTAGCACGCAAAATCATTACCATTTTTGGATTCATGTCAGTATATAAGTTAAAAAAAAAAGCTTTTCGAAACAGAAATAATAAGAGACCGGAGGTCTCCGGTGAATATAACGAACGTATTCGTTCCAGACTACTTCCACTACGCTCGTGAGAGATAATAGATACGTACTACATTGTTAACTAAACTTGTCGATTCTCCAACCATCGTCGCAATGGAGGGGGCGGTGAGCCAGAAAATCTAACGAAAAAGTAAACAGCGAACACGACCTCACACAAAAGTTGCGAAAGCCTTTGCAAAGAGTGGCAAAAGGGCGAAAATAATAGCGATCAACATTAACAGTAACAAACATAGAGTGCTTCTAAATACACAAACCATATCAGATTACTACTATTATTATTATTTCATTATAGCCATATCAGATATGGAGCTCAACATCCTTAGCGCCACTACTAGCGAATTTCGCTGGAATATATTAGAAAATGTACACTCCATGACTATATACACACACACGCACACAAACACTCATGTGTCTCTCGGATCACGGTTGTTTTCTTCCTTTTGTTTGAAAGGGAAAAATTCAAATAAACTCGAAGAAGGTCGGACTTTTAACATAATGGAAGTAATAACGAAGACAAATCACAAAGGAATTATCCTTAGAATATTACAAAAATTATCCAGAGTGACATACAGAAAGGGTTGCCGGCATCTTTAACTGCAAGTAATCCGCTCAAAACTATGCCCGCAGGCACATATAAAGAGAACACGTATCAAGAGATATCTGGGCCAACAAGTTAACGTAGAAGATAGCAAAGAAATCTTAATGAAGGGAATACTGTAAAGAACAGAGGGAAATCAATGATTGCAACATATTTGCATGAGAACCACGCTCATATGAGTACTGAAACTGAATGAGGTCCTATAGAATAGTAACTGCAGCTGTTACGTAATGCCCGCTGCAGACGATAGTCCTATGTCCCGTGTTCGCATGCGTTGTTGTGTCTGTGTAAACAACAATAACGAGCACTGCTTTCTGAGACGACATTCGCTAAAATTTCGAGAAGACACAAGACACTGCACTGGTGACGCTGGCCCAGCCAGAGAATACGGTGGTAAACATTTTATCGAAACTTTTGGTAGACACACAGTCGAGTTTGCAAGGACAGTACGAAGTCTTCGAATGCGGTGAAGTGAAAACATAAGACTATCGTTTGCAGCGGGCATTAGATTGCCTAGCCACAATAACGTTCCTCTCTTCAGAGAGGCGACGGAAGCGACATGGAGCATGCCCCATGCACGGAGGAGTGCCGAGGACGGGAGCACCAAGCAGAGACACAAAAACTCCAGGTTTCAGTAGAGAAGAAGGAAAGTAAGGAGGATAGTGAGCAAGGAATGATTTTATGACAGTGAAAATTGCAAATAATTCTGAATTGCCAATGACATGAGAACTTCCCCGAGAGCGAAAAAACTTCACTAGGTATTCATCAAGGAGGAATAAGTTAAGCAAAAATACAACTCAAGCCGACCATCACTTTGCGACGCTCCTACGTAAACGGAACAAAATCATGTAGAAAAGAGAGAAAATGGTTGAGCGAAGACAGCTCGGCCAAGTGATTTATTCTAATCACTACGTATACATATATACAGGTAGGCAAAAGATATTCCTAAGAGCAAAGTTCGGTTATAACGCTGCCTGGCGCCCCAAGGGAGATGGTGGGCAATGCGTCTGGGTTGAGAGAAACACCTTACAACTGAAGGCATCCTGAGGACTGCAAGGACAGCCCCGCCATGCCTTGGACTCAATGAATGGGTTCACTGAAGGATAAACAATCAGGCAAGAAATGAATGCGAAACTTAGGCTACAATATGAGACTACATAACAGTAATAAAGAGTTATTCAATCCTACCACAAGTATAATGATAACGAACACAATAATAATAATAAGTATAAAACAAAAGCGAGAAGAATTAAGTAGTATTGCAAAGCTATAAGTAAGAAAACTAACAGGAATTCGCACGCTCGCTAGCGTACTGAGTGCAAGACGTTTATCACCGCTTCATATATGATACAATAATGCAACGGCTGTACAGTACTAACAACATGCTTATTACACGAGAGGCAATGCTGCAAAATAGCCCGACGAGAGCGACTGTAAAATATACAAATTCTTGAATTCGGGTTACCACAGGAACCAAGCAAGAGCTCTTTCGACGATCCCGAAAGTTATTAAGCTAATCTATGTAAAGGCGAGGCGTAACAGGTACTACAAGCGGCCCGCCCCCAGGGGTGAGGCCTCTATCCATCACTCAATATTGTCGTTTGTGCTTTACGCAACTCTGAGAGCATTTCGTCCAGATCCATGTTGTCAAGTTCAAAAAGAAAATTTCCACATTACAACAGACACTCATTTTGTAAGAAAAATATGGTAGCTCATGGGTGATTTCTTCACACTGGAACCGAAGTATCGGGAAATGGTCAAGCCAACCCTTCGCCGATCTGCCGACCAACAGGCCCGCTCGATCACGTTTGACGTAAATGCAGTTCCTAAGGAAGCTGGTGTTTATATCACGATAAGAGATGGTCACGACGCATGATGTTTAAAGCAGAAGGTAAAGGGTCAAGACATGTCCATAGGAACTCTTCCAGTACAGGAGTATAGGAGCCAGTAAAATTAATCGTAAAATCGTCGCACTGATCAGAGTTATGTTCCTAATACACACGTAGTGAACCTACCATGGACACAATGTGAGTAGCACTACACCATCAACGGAGCAGTTTAAAAATATCAAAAATTGATTACCCCAAATGAACAATGGTATCTACAAGAGAAGGAACATCAACAGTACCTAGATCAAAAGCAAGTGACGGTTATCTTAATCGCAAAGTAAACAAGAAATAAACCTAAACACAACGCTAGAATATACAGTACAGTTTACTCGACAACGCCCAGGAAGAATTAGGCAGAGCACCTAAATGTAAAATATTGAGATATGCACTATCTTCATAAGATGAGCAGCCTTGCCAGGATGTGGCAGTTCATCGCATCTTCGATTTACTTTTCCGTCATGCCGACTATTACTAAATGCGCATAGCTCTCTCGAAATAAGCCAAGCTGTTCCAAGAGAAAGAAACACCTCAAGATATGAAAAGTTCGTCAGTAAGGAAGAAGTAAGGCAGTACGTGTCTCAGGTGTACAGCAATGTAAAGTTCCAAGGAGTATATACCGAATGAAAATAAAAAATTTTTTAAGAGAAGATATGATGAAGACTTTGGCACTAGCAAGCATTGCTGTAACTCGAACAATGGTGAGTGTACCCTATTGGTACTTACTTGTATGAAGGCAATAGTTTAGGTAGCTGGTGGAATAAGGGTATATCATTAGAGCGCACAAACTGTCGGCGAATGAAAATTAAAACAGGCAAGAAATACTCAAAGAGAGTAGGATATAAGTGACACTTGTTTAAAAAAAATGCAAGCCTACCAACCCCCAGTATAATGTGTGACAATAAAGACGGATAAGGCTGTTAAGAAAGGAGGAAAGATCGTGTACCGAGGCTCAGCGTGTTAGTTTTTCTTCTGAATACCTACTCACTCCGCACGGGAGAAAAAGGTGGTAAACAGACAATAAAACTATCAGTAGAACTAAGGCAAAGTAATGGAAACTAAAGAAGTGAGAGATCTTTGAGGCCTGACTCGGAGGGCAACCCTCGTCACCTGGCAGACAACCATAAACTGCTGCTACCAGACCTCTGGCCCAACCGATAACCCCTGAGGTTGTCTGCAAAACGAAGCTCAGTTATGTTCAGGAAGAGAGTAGAACTATGCTACGCCCACCACAATCGATGTCGTGGCAGTACCATTCGCACTAGCTCCGATGTGATGATTATGACCACGTAATTTATCTTTGAAAGACGCCAACTTGACCTACCACCCGACACAGATCAAATGTGCGTACACCAAAGCCAATGTAGCAACAGTGACATAGTGCATCCTGCGAGCTTACACACTTCTTCAGTAACTCGCACAACACCTGCACTGATGATGAGATAAGCTAAAGGCTGTAACTTTTACTCGTCAAAAGGTTACTGTAAACACTGTAGGTTATCAAATAAACTGCAGCTACCATTCTTCAGCACAGTAACAGCCCCCAGCTGACAGAAATGTGCAATGCTGGGGGTCTCAACCGCTTGCATTACACCGAGGATATTTCAGTACGGTTTCAAACGCACTGTAATGGTATAGGTAGTGACTCACTATCGGGCGCAGGCAGTACCAAGCAGCTATTGCAATGGAGAGAAGCAAAGAAGATTGTGCACATCTCGAGAACTTAAAAAAAAAAGAAAAAAAGGACTTTGTGGCTCCGGTACGACCAAGAGGATGGAACTAAGTCTATGGAAGACTACGTGCAGTGCACCAACAGCCCTGTGCCGAATGTCGTAACTAAATACCCAGTGATGGTCTTCCTAAAATGACTATCTCGTGATAAAATCCTACGCAACCCAGACTCGTCAGCGTACTCTTCGGCATACAGAGCTGACTACTTCCATATAAGAGCAGTAACAGTGAGATAGGTTACTTCCAAGTATCAGTACTAACAGTCACAGCCACATGCAGGAAACAATAGCCAGACATAACAGGACCAAATTGCAACATGCGACTGATATTAAACCAAAGCACAATCCTCCATGACACTTTCAGATATGTGAACGATACACAATGAATTGCTGAGGCGCAACTAGCCCTGTATTCTAGCTACCATCAAATAGTTTTAGTAGGAAGACCACAAAACATACATCCCTTAATTAACCTTTTACTGTGCGTAAATGGTCCAATGAAGACCAAGATTTGACTCTGGTCGTAAATCCGCCCAAAATTCGGGATGTTTACGCAAAACCATCAAGTCAAAGTATCTATGGATGCTGTCTTGAGTAGGACAACGAAGCTACTAGTCTCTGCCTGGACGGTGATGTCAGTGGATCCCGGAAGAACCGCCTTCAGAATCGCCAATATTGGAAGGAGCACCTCCGTCGGAAGAGCCAGGTGCTGTATGGCCAGCGTGCCCACTTGGGTAGCTGGCGGCAGACGCGACTTGTGTCCCGGGGTGGTGGTGGTGGTGGTGATGGTGGTGAGAGCTCGGCACCATAGAGCTGCTAGTGCCTGCCTCTGCTGTAGCTGCAGGACACGACATGTTGCCTCTGAGGCGATGTGCTGCACCTCCATACTGGAGGCGGATGTGCTCCACCTCACTGAGGCCAGTTTTGATGTACAGCACCAAATCGTACAGAGTAGAGTGCATTGACAATGGGGTCACTGCAGCATCGAGGCACGCGAAAAAACCTAAAATAAAAAAAAATGGACATCAGCATACAGGCATAAGGCAAGGGAAGGTGTAGCTAGATAGAACATACAAATGATGTTACTTGCCTTAGATATTAAGTTGATGTAGCTATGCTGCATGTACGTCCACGGCATATAATAATGTAAATGCTCGGACTTCATGGCACTCAAGTGCCAACAATTTAAAATTCATCATAAAAACAGCTATAGTTCAATTAAGGCTGCCTCACACGTCAGTCAATTCAGCGTCTTGTCTCAGCTCGGCGACCCATTATATTGCTGTGTCCGCTTGGAAAGCATGAAAGTACACATCTATTCAAGTTCCTATGACTCCAAATTTGAAGAGCCACATCAAAATTAATAGTGACACTTGCGAAGCCAACAGACTTGGCGGTTAATGTTTTACTATACTTGTTGGCAGACGCACAACAACGAAAGATTCGGACAATGTGGAGAGAGAATTAGTTCATCTGCCTGTTTCCCACTTGGGGACTCTTGGGCAGGGACTCTTCACCCCCCCCCTTTTTTTTCTCTCTCTCTTTTCTCCAGTCCTCTATATCCTACTAACATAATGGCAATAGCTCATAGAGGGCCGGGGCGTATGTTCCGGTGTCTCTTTGGGAATGGGCCTATTGGTTCGGCTACTGCCGCCTATCTAATCTAATCTGTTGTGTGAGCTCCTTTTAGGGAAAAACTGCTACAAACATAATACCAACTTCCTCATAAGTACCGAGTGAAAACGACATTGGATGTGTAAAGAAGAACAGTGGATAAGGAGGTAGCTACAAACGTGTAACTCTAAAAACATTCCTGACAGCATTTACAAGAACTTAGACAACTTTGGCAGTAGTGGCAAGAACCAAGTCAGCAGCACGGTGCCTGGTAGTAGTTGAAGTATATACGGTAAGGCTGGGCTATTTCGTAATGCCGGGGTTATTTCGCCACGTGGCAAAGTTGCCAGTTTTTTAGTCATTGCGGCGAAAGTTTCAACAACAGAAAAATGGTACAAAGTCCATTTCAAAAGTGACAGAATTGTCTTCCATTTGAAACCAAAAATAAGCCCCTCAGACAAATATTAAAGTCATTTGGACGTCAAAGTTGTATAGGTACTTAACTTCGACGTCCAACTGACTCTTTAATATTAATATTTGTCTGAGGGGCTTGTTTTTTGTCTCAAATGGAAGACAATTCTGTCACCTTTGAAATGGACTTGTAGCATTTTTCTGCTGTTAAAACTTTCGCCGCAATGACTAAAAAACTGGCAACTCTGCCACGTGGTGAAATAACCCTCCGGGGTGACGAAATAGCCCAACCTTACGGAATGGATTAGTTAGTTTTATTTTAGTTTCACAACCGTAGCCGTAACTCAGACGATTTTCAGTGAATT
The DNA here is from genome assembly GCA_001587735.2 of Parhyale hawaiensis. NCBI lineage: Eukaryota > Metazoa > Arthropoda > Malacostraca > Amphipoda > Hyalidae > Parhyale > Parhyale hawaiensis. Next base: position 2,089,490 of record LQNS02000227.1, read on the forward strand.
TCATTTTTATCATGTCATCAGTAGAAATATTTTATCTCGGCATTCGTACCGGAAGAACTCAATTCGGCTCAGTACACTACTACTGGCGGGAAAATGGCGAAAAGAATAGTAAAAGACACTAGAGTGGACGGCTCCTTTTGTGGCCTTCCACACGAAAGGGACTAGAGGTGTCCCGCGTACTAAGTCGGCTATCTCGATCGACAGCCTACCTCACGGAACAGAAAGGGAACTTACCTAACCTTACAAAACTAACCTCTTCAGCAAGAACTGCTGCAAGCTGCAACATCTCCTCCGGAAAAGGCACTCGGGGCCCTTGGGTGCGTGAAGCTTAAATATATTGTGGCAGGGATAGAGCCCGCCAGAATATACCCCAGAGGGCGGAGTATATATGGGAAAAATTCAACTACCTAGCACTGTGAACAATACACCCGCCTCGCACCGGACCCACAAAGTCTCTCTCTACGGTACCGGTGAAATGGCAGTAGTTTGGTAAACTCTCAGAAACCTTCAGGCCCTGTAGTATCTTCATTAAGAAGCTGTTTTGCTTTGCTGTAGACGATGTTTTTTTTTCGTTTGCTCACCAGCTGGATAAAAATAAATGACCTCAACTTGAATAAGTTTTGATAATGCATCTTCCAAGTTATTCAGCCGGGATCGATGCTCCTACATATAGCTACTGTATGTATTCAGTTTTTGCTAAAATTAAAGGGTAGCTAATTTTGATCGAAACTGATAGCACAAAAAACCGCTAAAACATTAGGCACTGATACCGTTACTAATAGTATCGGTACACTTCTAATTGATGTAAACAATACAATTTTAAATGAAGTAAAATACTCACTCTCGAGTTTATAGTTGATGATCAAATGTTGCGCCTGGCACCACTTGTCGTATGCTTCACCAATGAAGGAGTTGATAACGTAGCTGTTGACGAGCTCATAGTGGCACCTGTGCCGGACTTCGATGAGTCTCCCATCTTCTCCTATTGGCGAAGGGATCGTGGCAATGGCAGCTGTTGTATAGCCAGATGAGGAAGAAGACTCCGAATTTAGGGAGCCTGCTGGCGACGGAGTGGAGGATAAAGTGGAGGGCGAATGAGCTACTCGCTGCTCAGCGTTGGCAGAGGCGCCGCAACTGAGAGCACCGCCACTTGGAGTAGTTTGGCGATGAGTGACAGCAGAACTACTGTGTTGATTAGTGTGAGCTGCCGGACTGTTATTTTTAGAGCTCTTACTCTTGAAATTTTCACAATATTTCTTCAGATGCTTCTTATTGATGGCGTTCAATTCCTCGTGGCATAAGGAGTATACTTTTAGAGACAGAACGCTTTGGGCAAACAGGCTGAGCACAGTCAACTTAGGATTACAATGCCGTCTGAATTCATCAGAAATGGCTGCGTGCCCCTCATTGTTCTGAAACACCGAAGAAACAAAGGAGATAAGGTCTCTTGTTTGTTTAAACATGCAACAAGCTTGATGGGCGAGGCCGTCTGCTTCCAAAATACAGCCATTTAATACAAATAATACAAAAGATTCGAAGTATTTAGTAGCAGCAATGATAAAATCCTCGCCAAATATTTTATCTGCCTCCCTCTTAACCCTCGTCGCCACAGTGCTAATGTTATCCTCTAGACTGCCAAATAAATGGCGGAATTTTTCATCGGCAGTCATGCCTTCCAACTCTCCAATACGAGGGTAGAAAGCACTGATAGGGCGAGGTATAGGGTAATTCTTTTTTACAATGGGTAGTGAAGCATGGTCTTCTGCAGCAGTCCGCAACCGATCTGGCAGCAAGTAAGAGGGCGAATTGACACTCTGGTTCTCACTATGGTGATGTTTCACGCAGTTCAGGTGTAGATGCTGATTGGTTGGAGTTGCAACGTTGGCAGCCGTCTGGCGAGTCTCGTACGCTGCAGCAGTTTCTTCCTCTACAGGGACCCTGGCATTTGTGCTATGGGCAGGAGCAGGCAGGGGAGATATCATGGGAGTAGACAGAGAGCAGCAATTTAGATTGGTAGCATCAAGAGATGTGTTAGCACTAGCAGAGTCATTAGCTGCACTTTGCGGACGCGCAGCTTTCTCGGCTCTGGCAGGACTGCCACGGAGAGGACGCGTAGCATCCGTAGCTGTGGGCTCTGCTTTAGCTTCAGCTTGGGATTCGATGTGGCAGTTTGTGCTATCATCTCTGAGCCGCTTCTGAGCTCTTGATAATGTTGGGCTCTCCCGCTCTGCACGTCGCTTCTTCGCAGATCGACGTACGGTAGGGCTGTTGTTGGCAGTGCCTTCATTCTTTACTGCGTCTTTAAATGCCTTTGTTCGTCCATCGAGTGCCTTCAAATCCTTTTTAGATGGTTTTATCTCTTTCTTAATAGTAGTGTTCATGCTTGTATCTTCTGCTTTATCCTTCTTTTTATCTTTCTGCTTGGCCAGACTGTCAGGCAGGTTATGATCTTTGCTTTTACCAAAAACAGTTTGAAGCAGAAGCTTCTTTGTATCAGGAGCAGAGTCTTCTATTGGAGTGAATTTGTCAGTTTCTTTCTTCATATTAGGGCACGCAGGAAAAAATGAAAAGGAAGTATTCTGTAAAAAAGGTACAATTTCAGGTGCTTTGGCAGGTACTCCTTGATTTTTTATTCTAAAAAGAGGCAAGAGTGCAGCTTTGCGGCAGGGCGCAGGAACCAACTTTGCAGCTGCAGTGCTTCTCTCGCTTACCGCCGCTGTACTCTTGGCCTCTTTCTTGGAGGCTGCAGTTGCCTTCCTCGAGGCCTTGTGAGCCACGCTTCGTGGTTTTACAGTAGGAGCCTCGTCTTCTGAGCTGCTCTCATCTGTCGAGAGGTAAGCTTTGGACTTGGCCTTGTTAGCAATAAGAATCTCGGCCTTCGTAAGCGCGCTCTTTCTTGGTGGGCCACGAGTTCCTTTAGTTTTATTTACAGCTTTGGTATTTATTTTCTTAGCTTTCTTCGGCTGATGAGAAGCGGCATTACTTTCATCACTGGAGCTTGAACAGATAGCAGCTTTGAATTTAGGTGCATCTGTTGTACGGGGTGCAGGAGCCACCTGGGGCGTTGGCCGTACAGACACTGGCAATTCTTCTTCATCTGAGGACTCCTCTGAGAGAGGAGAGCGGTCATGAGAGTATTTTTGAATATTTATAGGCGACTTCCGAGATTCCACTGCTTTCTGCTCAGCACGACTCTTGTTCGAACTAGTTTTGGCATTACTTACTTGTTGGCTTTCATTGTTTACAGATTGATTTTCACTATCTAAAAATAAACTGGCAAGATTCCACTGCGACGACACCTTCTCATCAGAGTTGGATTCAGCCTGACCATCCAGGTGTGCTGGGGAGTTCGGGGTATCCTCTGTGTCTTCTTCTCGAATTTCTCCCTCTTCAATATCAGAAGATGAGCTCTCCGACGAGTCTGACGTGTCATCGTTATCATCATTGGAGTCATTTGAATTTGAAATGACTGAATTATCGGTGAGTGAGAGATCTTCCATCACGGTGTCTTTACTGGGCGGGGGAGCAACTTTTTCGGCATCTGAGTTACCGGTCGCTGCATCTTCTAGTGTGCCACAGGGTTCACTGCACAAAGGGAAGCACCAGTTAGTGCACAATTACTGGGAGACCGTATATACGGGATACTGCAAAACGCCTTGTCAATCACTTTCTTATCTGCTTGAGTTTGTAATGTTTGTATATACTTCAAAATTCATACCTACTCTTACTTCCAATATCAGGTATTAATGAACGGCATGATGACACTGCATTTTGAATATGCTTGCTGTATTTTCACAGGCTATTTACTCATTTAATATTAAAACCTAAAGCACTCGGAAAGCATCAAGCAAGGCAATGTTATGAAAAATTCAAATTGGTCCTGAAATTAGAATTTCCTCTTTATGCTCACCAAAATTTGGTTATTTGTGCCTCTGAACAGTAATAACAGTTTCTGTAAGTTTCTTGAAGATCTGTCTGGGAATTCTTAAACTTTAGTTAGCTAGCTATTTTCTGACAAACATTTGTCAACCACACAAGCCTATCATCACCAAAATTTGGGTATTTGTGCCTTTTAACATGTTTAATAATTTCTACAAATTTTATGAACATCCATTACTTTCTGAGTAATGTTACTGAAAAACATAAAAACAAACAGATGGACAAACATATCACAAAAATTTGGTTCTCATAATAACCTTAACAATTCCTATAAACTTCATAAAAATTGGCCTATAACTCTTTTTGAGTTATGCTACTAGGAATAAAAAATGATAAATAAGAAAGAGAGAGATAAACAAACTGTTGAACAGATCTTCACCAAAAGTTTAATCATCTGTTCCTCCTAACAATCTCTCTAAATTTTGTAAAAATCTGTTCATAACTTTGAGTTAAAACTTGGGTGACAGACAAACCTGATAAACACATATCCTCCTTGGCGGAGATAATATTAGTAATCAAGCAAAGTCTTCCTTTCTAGCCACACCAGCAGGGATCAAATAAGCAGCATAAGCACATGATATCCAGCATGTCCCAGGGCTGTCCGACAATGTTAGTTATAGCTACATGGGGCCTGGTGTTAATGCCAAAAAGTTGCTGTACTCACGAGTGAGAGTACATTCGCTCGTTTTGTTAAGAAAACGGGTGGGGCATTTTTTGGTTCCAAGAAGTCTGCATTAGAAATTGGCTGCATCAAAGACTTGCAGGCTAGGAGTAGGTCCATTCAATTACACGACCCTGGTTTGCCCAGCACTGCCACTGGTTTTGTTGAACTAGCTATAGGATAATTTTATAAGCAATCAAAAGAATGACAATGAGTCTTGACACCTCAAACTTTTACCAGCATTAAGGCAAATCAAAAAGTTTGGCAGTTCGAGTTTGCAATATGATTCGTCAGTCAATCAAAATCCAATGCAAAGTAAAGCTATGTTCTAACTTTGATTCACGATCACATTTCATTAGTAATAAATTAAAACATATGATACTGGCAACAGTTGTATGGATATGTAACTACTTAGAATCGACATAAATACAGTTACTAATTAAAAACTTTCAAGAAAAAAAAGATGTAGCTATGGTTGACAGTACCTAATGTTTAGGGTCTAATCCAAGTAGCTATTTCTAGCAAACGATTTTATTTCAATAATAGTAAGATTTAGCAATAGAAAAGGGTGCCAAAGAGAGCCAAGTTACTGTTGTTGGTCTTCTCAGGGCAGGACATGACAAGAGTTTTATCTTCATACAGAATACAGCAACTACAATGACGTGCAAACAGGTAGGTATATAAGACAATTAAAGCCTCCCTAAATTAGTAGGCTACTAAGCTGTTCTAAGAGAGGAAAAGGAAGGGATGTACTGTATGTCGATAGAAACATGAAATCCATACACGAAAGTATTGCCACCCAGAATCAACAGGCATCGGCACAGTATGTATATACACAACGAGAAATAAGAGGAAGAACACATAAAAGTAAGGTCAGTATGAGTATGAAATTGGAAGGAAGTAAAGTGGGCAGAAAAGACAGACGTCCCAAAGGCTTACATAATGGCTAAGGCACTGGTTATTAACCTGGGTTCAATCGAACGCCCTGGGTTTGGAGACTCAGTTCCAAGGCTTTGGTGTAAATGAAGCATGGAACTGTTTGTGCATTAATACAATATAGCTACACATGTTTCGAATTTGAAGAGAAAAATAAGCAGTGCATAATATTTTCTATCTATAAAGGGTTCGATGAATGCAGGTGTGGAACTTGTCGGGTTCAGTACCCAAAAAGGTTAAGAACTACTGGGCTAAGGTAACCTAGACACACCCCAAGGCCCTGGGGTTGCTGCTCACCCTAAACATAGGATGGCCGAAGCTACACTATGGCCCATTTTATGCCCCCTGAGGAGGGGGCAAGGCTGCAAGCAAGTTGAAGCAACACAAAGGTTTATTGCAGCAGTTATTTTTCTCCCACTAGATTTTTCCCTTTGACAAAGGGGCCTTTTGTTAGAACAAAGACATTTTTAGCTAGAGTAATATCAGTGCACAGCAATGAAATGTAGCTTCAATTCATATGTGTGTCGGTTGTCACCCTGCTAATAAGCATTCAAGTTTCTGCATACGGTATCATTAAAGCAGTTGCAGTGGATCCTGCCTGCATAAGCACATTAATAGGAAACTTTGAAAATTGGCATTTATAGCAAATATTTTCACAAACTCAAGGATTTTTTTCCTCTCATGCAACATAACAAGGATTGCAGGTCAGACAGCAAGGCCAGACTCCAACCAACTTTGAATCTCTACTACAACTAACATTTAGCATAACTATTTGTTTTTTGTTAACTACTTTATATGTAGCTACTAGTGTTCAGATGTTTCACTACTGAATGCCAAAATATACAGCAGCTTTGGCTCAAGAAAATATTGTTTTGGTGGCATTTGCAATGGATTTCTTTCGTATTTGCATCATCTGGGACAGAAAGCATCAAGTTAGCCTAGTGCCTAGACCACCAAGGCATTCCACACTCAATAGCAAACACATGGATCAAGTAAAAAATATTTACATTTGTAATATCTTGCATTAGTTTTACACCTGAAAACCAAAAAGTATGACAAAGTTTTAAAAAAAACAATTAACATATGTTGTATCATGGTTTGGCTCCAAATTCCATCCCAGACTCCAAGTCCAAGAGTAGGTGGCTTTCCAACTCTCCCTCAAATCCTCAGACTTCGACCCCTGAACCCTGCTCTTTTACCGAAGTACGTAGCTACAGGCCTACATAGCTTCATCTTAAAGATGAGACAAAACAAATTTTTTTGAATCTGCTCAGAGCTTTACATTTTTGTATATTTCTACATAATCGATAAATAATTAGCACAGAACAGTAGTTATACAGGATTGTATTACTATTTTATTGAATAGTTTAAGCCTCTGTCTCTACAGATGATAATATAACAAATGAAGAAATATATGACCTGTAACATGTCAACAGAAATGGGGAAGCAAAGCCCAAAGGTGTTCCCACACAAGATCAATGTGCATGGGAACAGCACGCCAGGAAAAAAAAGAGGATGAACAGAATAAAGAGTCATCAGTAGGAGTATGAAAGTGGAAAGAAGCAAAGTGGTCACAAAAGACAGACATCCCAGAGACCTCACTGATGGCTAAGGTAACCTACAGAATCCCCCTGGAGGTGCTGCTCTCCATAATACCTACAGGACAAGCAAATCTAACCCTATGGCCCACCATATGCCCTCTGAGGGGTACGCTACAGGCTATAACTTGCTGCTAAAACATAGCCTATACTAGAACGTCTCGTGGAGTAAGACCATCACTCGCGCGGCCGCGATATGAGCTAAAATTTGCCATCATATTTGATGGTCAGCTAATCCTAGAACCCACCAGGCTCTCTGGAAAAATTATGGACATAGCTCAACTCCTCCTACTTGTTTTTGGGTGGACAGCAAAATTCATCACCATACATTTTTTACAGCCAGTTAATCCTAGTTCTTGGCATGGGTCACATTGATGGCAACCCCCCAGACTCCCAGCAAAAAATTATGAATATTGCTCAAGTCCTACCACTTTTTGGGTGGAGAGACAAACCTACATAGGGTAACAAGTCTGGTACCCGTCCACCATGCTAGTAGCCGTCCACTTGGCACTAAAAAGCTTCCTGCCTGAAAACTAGCAGTGCTTGAAAGCCGCACTTAGGCTTAAACTGTAGGCTAAATAGTGCCTCACCATCTCTGAAAATGATGGGCTTCAAAAATCAAACAAGAAAAAATGGTGGTGGTTTTCACACTTTTTTTCATGTTTTTAGTGGAACAAATGTGAAAAACACCATTTTTTCTTGTTTGATTTTTGAAGCCTGTCATTATCAGGGATTGTTTGGCACTATTTAGCCTACAGTTTAAGCCTATATATGGCTTTCTAGTACAGCTAGTTTTCACATAGGAAGTTTTTTTGTGCCAAGTGGATGGCTACTAGCATGGTGGATGGGTACTAAACATGTTACAATATACATACCCTCTCTCACTTCATTTGCGGGTGTTAACGAGCATTCATTCAAAGAAGGCATTTTTTTTTGTATTTGTAATAGCACACAGCATCATTTGAAATAACAGAATAATGATTTTTACTGAAAAAAATTATGCTTGATAAACTCATGACTAGCATTTTTTTCATGTATAGGTCTATGTTTTGTTACAGCATTGACTTGCACTTGCCCACTTCTCCCAAGTGGGCCTGATGGCATACAATAGAACTTCAAAAATAAACAATTCTTGGAGTCATAAGTACCTGCGCATCTACTGGAAAGAAGCATGCATACATGACCACTGGCTACTGCTCAATTGCAAACTTAATTTGAGTTAATTTTTGGTTATTTAGTGCACTAAAATTCATTCATCATCCACAGTAGATATATAGCTACGAATCTGTGTTTCGTGCTGATAAACACAGGTCTCGCATCAGTGAGAACTGTTTACTTTTCGTTTGAAGTCGCTCTGTTAACTGAAAGTAGTTTTAATTGAAATTTACCCAAACAATTTGCCATGAAGCACACTTGGGGTTGTGTGGGTAGTCAAGCAAGAATGTTATAGTTATGTGCTTTTCAAATGAGCAGCCAATTTACCACAATGCACATGGCTCTGACAAACTAAGGTTACATAGAGCAAAGCAATAGGTAATTTCTGCACTTTGAACATTGCGACACTGAAAATTTTCATTCAGTTTTCGCATAAGTCTATACTGCTGATGCAGCTTCATTCCACAGGCTTGCAAGAGCAACTAGAATAAAATGAACAAGCCAAAGCTCCATGTAATATGAAACAAACCACAGCTCATGTTAAATGCACTCACAGCAAGACATTAGTTCCCAATAACATTGCTTTCTATGGATGGTCCTAAGTCCATACAAATGACTAATTTTTTCAGGACCATGACACACTACTTTCCAACTTTTCTCAAGAATGGAGAATAATTAGAGATAAAGGAGATAGGCACCTCTCATTTTCAGCCCAGTCCTAGTCACAACTCACAACAGACATGGATGTCCTGACAAACTGCAAATACATGGGCCATACAATGCACTTAGCTTGCTCAACATAATGAGCAGGCGTTTTTAGCTTACACATTGCTCAACTTCATTATTTTCAAATGGTAGTCTCGTTACCAACTTTCATTGTGTATCAGGACAAACATGCAAGCTGAATGTCTACTCACTGGAGATGTGTGAGCAATGATACATAATGCAACTGTGGCATAAAAATAATGTTGCTTCAACAGCAAACTTAACAGCTGGTAAAAGTTGTGGCCAGATTACTGTGGATCTTAAAGAGCACTAGACCACACTCCACATCTCAATAAAGACAACACAACATTTTAAGAAAAGAATTAGCTGAATATATAGCTACTGACTAGCTGGCACCTGTGGATATTCAACTGAACAAAAGTAATGTTCTTCAGTGATGCCCTATCTCAGGGACCCAGATCTGTATCATCCTAATTTTTCCCTATCTAATACTGAAGAAACCCCATGGACATTCTACAAAAACAAAAGCACTGTTCCTCAGTTATGAAACCCTCAGAACTGTATCGTGCATACATAGGCTGAAAATGTTTCTAGTTCAGCACTTCTCATCAAGATCTTGCAGAGAAATCTGCCACCTTCACAAGACTCATTCCATGTCAGGAACCTGAGACCTGTGAGCAGTAGCAGCTTGAATTTGATTTCAACACCATATTCTAGAGATACCTTCCCAGGTTGCATCAAGGATATGAGGTACGTATCCTAATTTTCTCTTTATCTAATACTGATGAATGCATGATGGACATACTGAGTAACTAACTAGCTATGAATGTAATAGAGGGAGACGCAGAATTATAATATAGATAACAAAAACAACAATAAACAAGTGACCAGCATATTTATGGTACATACTGTGTTAGGCGCGGCCTCTTGTTGCGGGACACACTACCATTATCCCCGCCTGCAAGAGAAAAGTGATATCTCATTTTCTAAAAAGTGATAGCTACAAGACATGTATTTAACTACAGATAGCTAATCACTTTTTAAGTCTCAATAAAAGAAGACCTTGTACAAGGGCAAACAAACAGAAGCAATTGATCACTAAGAACTATAATAAGGACATCTTACAACAGCAGCTTAGTACCTAGCATAGCGCAGACAGTTGCAGAACATGGCGCAGTCCTGTCCGTGATGGGCAACCAATCTTCACACCGTGAAAACTGGTTAATGGAGGCATGACTGAAGTTATTATTTTTGTTAGTATGGTTATTATTAAAGGTGCACTGAAAATGCTGTGGATTTACGGATGAATTTGATGCTGGAGTGCCTGATGACAAATTGTTGGGTGATGTATGGAAGAACTTGCTTGATATGTGTTGCTCGTAAGATGGTGAATATGATGCACTGCAACTCCCTGCGGGTGAGTTATTACTGAAAGCCGAGGACTGAGAATACGAAGAAGGAGAGTGAGCATCATAATTTGGCGAGTGAAATACTGGAGGTGGTGAGGCCAAGTGGGAGCAGAGTGGAGAACTAGAACAAGCAGGAGAAGGATGAGTGTGGGGAGGTGAGTCATGTGAGTCAGTGGGTGAGTGATGAGCTCTTCCTATGGGAGGAAGCCAAGCCAGAGGTGGGTGTTGACCACGGCCCACTCCTTGATACGAAGTCCCTCTGCGTCTCGGGCGGATAGGCAAGCGACCAGGAGCAGGCAACGGACCCTGATACATGCGCATTCTTGGCAGCCCCAACTACACACACCAGACACTTCAGCTGTCAATTGTTATGTCTAACTACAAATTCTATATCAGTCTCAACTATGAAGTATTACAGTTTAAATGAGACACTTTTTATTAGCAGCACACCATTGGTTCAATATGAGGTATATATTAGTTTAAATTGTTAAGGTACAGTGTCAAATGTTTGCTCTTGCTTTCATTCAAAACTGCAGTACCTAGTTAGCTAGGTATAAAGATCACACTATCACAGTGATACATTAAAACGCATAACATTGCATTTCAACTTGGAGTTTCTTTCTTAAGAATGCAGTGCAAGTGAATGCTTCAACATAATGCAGCAAATTAGGCATGAGCCTACATATAATTTTCTGTACTTGGAATTAAGAAACTGCCGTGAAATCGCACGATCGACGCAGCACTCATGTAAATAGATTCGCCATCTCTGACATCACTACCACGCTTCTTAGGATCGTTGTGATGTGCACAGTCGGAAACTGTTCAAGTTTACAAGGCTGCATGTTCACGAGTAGTGGAAGGCAGTTAGTATAAATACATCACGTGATACCGCAACAAAAATAAATAAAGAGCACCAGCAATACAACGTTGCTAAGTAATACAGCGGCAGCACGGTAACTGTAGTGCGGCTGCGTGGTTACACGAGCTGTGGTGCGGGGAGGGTGTAGGGGCAACAGCGCAAGACGGGTGCGTTGCCATGACGACTGCCTGATCAATGAAGATGATAAGCCCCGCCTACATGCAAAAACGAAAATCTCAAACTGATTACAAGAGTTTTTTCTCATTAGACATGATCATAAGCACTCCCACTAAAACAATTGCAGGTCAAAGGTAGCCGAATAGGAAAATAGAACTGTTGAGTAATGCGTCACGGCGCAAGCAGGCGCGCGCAAGATGCAGGGCACGTACACTGAATGCAACGCCAAACAGCCCGCGAAACTGACAAGCACCGAAAGAAAATTTTCTGGTAGTAGAAAGCGTTTGAGGGGTAACTGAAACGCGACGCGACGAACGAAGACGCGGCACGAGCGACGCATCAGTATCGCAGAAAAGCATTTGCTTGGGATAAGGAAAAAAACTACAAACACTTATAAACTGCAAACACCTCATGAAGTACGCTATTTATATTGCTACATTGCGGAACGCTTTCATGGGGATATAGCCAACTATGAATCCTACCCCAATGTCAGCTTTCAGAATGAATAATTCAGGGTGCTGCGCCCCTAATGTGTTGGATACTGCATCCATATGAAAACAATAAACGGTTTTTTTTCTTTCCTTCACAGAACTTTTGGCGGCCTCAGTGCATCAGAGTTCAAATGATAATACAGCGTCAGGAGTGAACAAAATTTTGATGGGATTCTGAGTTTTATTAAAAATCTTAGACTAACTCTGCTTAAACTCGCTTTAAATAAATCCCCATCACAAATGAAACTTATCTCACCTACACTTGGGCTAATTGTCAGCACTAAGAAATCATTTCAAACCGTATCTTGATTCGAAATGGCTACCAATTGAAGCAGTACCGAAGCTGCTAATAACTAAAGGCAAGGATATTTGTTATTTTATCATCAGCAAAAGAATGGGTGCTGACATTAGGCTGACGGATAATATATCCCAACAATTGCAACGTGAGAATCAGGGGAAACTTTTTATTAGCCACACAGTTATCAATGACCATGAGTGAAGAATTGGGAAGTGCTGCAGCTGCAAAGTTCTAATAGCAAGGTATGTCCATGCGACCGCTGGTCTTACATGCATCTGTTTGTAGCGTCTGTTGTGTGTGCCTGTTGACGGCGTTTTGAGCGCCTCAATCGGGGTTGTGTCTGGCGTCCCCCAAGGCAGTGTGCTCGGCCCGCTGTTGTTCGTTCTCTATACTAGTAACGTGTTCTCTTTGCTTGAAAACACGATGATCAACTATCATGGTGTCTACTGAAGATTGCTAGGAAAATTTTATGACTTTTTATGACTTTTCAGGATAAATATTTATGACTTTTTTATGACCTTATATTATACGGCATATCCAAAAAAATNTATGACCTGTGAGTGAATTTTATTACTTTTTATGACTTTTTTTATGACCAACCAGTTTTTATTACTTTTTATGACTTTTTATGACTTTTATGACCTAGTAGACACCCTGACTATGCCGACGATTCCACTTTGATGGCAGTGATACCTGCTCCTAGCCTGCGTGATGCTGTCGCTCAGTCTCTGAATAGGGATTTGTCATGCATTAGTGCATGGGGGTCAGCCTGGAGTATGAAGTTGAATGCCAGTAAGACCAACTCGATGATTATCAGTCGGTCTCGGAGACTTGTACCGCAGCATCCCCAACAAGAGATTGATGACAGTTTGCTTCAGAAGTCTAGCTCCTTGGAGATTCTTGGTGTTGTCTTTGATGAGAAGCTTACTTTTGAGCCGCATATTAGGAGGTTCGTGTCACGTGCTTCCACTAAGATTGGGCTCCTGCGTAAGGTGAATTCTGTGTTTGGTGACAGTGAGGTTGCCCGCAGATGTTTTTATGCGTTTTTGCTGCCTGTGTTGGAGTATTGTTCACCGGTCTGGGCTTCAGCTTCTGCCAATCACTTGCGTCTGTTGGACCGACTTCTTAGTTCAGCCAGCAGGCTGTGCGATGATAATGATCTAGTGAACCTGTCCCACAGGAGAAGAGAGGCAGAGCAATGTATTTTTTATAAGGTGTACAATAATGAGAGGCATTGGTTGTATTCTTCTCTCCCTGCCCTCAAGGTATTCGGGAGAGAGACTCTTGCTGCGTGCGGAGCGCACTCTTTCACTTTGGAGGCTGTCGCATGTCAAACTAGTTAGTTCTGTCGGTGCTTCGTGCCCTGGTCGGCTAAGGTTTGGAATTTGTTGCCGGCATCGGCTTTTGGTCGGATTGGCCTGCAAGCGTTTAAATCAGCTGTCAATGGTTTTCTAATGGATTTCCTTCAGCAGCGTTTTGGGCTTTCCGGAGTTGCAAGATGCTTCATTTGAGTTGTATTACCTGTCCGTGGGAACTCAAGCGTGAAGTTTTAATAATAATAATGTCCCTCACTCCTGGATCCTGGAAATCTACGGCATCGCCGGCAACATCCGCGATCTGATTTAAGACCATGCCCAACTGGAAGACCCAGATCACAAGCGCCAATAAACACCTCGGCGAGGGTAGCAACAAGCGGGGCATCTTCCAGGGCGACTCCCTATCTCCACTGCTATTTGTCCTGACCATGATCCCCCTCTCCGAGAGCTTAAACAAGGCCAGCAAGGGCTACAACTACAGTCGTACCACGAAGCTCAACCACCTGCTCTAAATGGACGACCTGAAGCTGTACGCGAAATCAAAGGATTAAGTAGAACAGCTCCTCAACATAGTCCATCAATACTCTGATGGCATCAAAATGCAGTAAGGAATCAGTAAATGCGGAGTCCTTAATATCGAAAGGGGAGAGGTTACTGCTTCCGAGGGAATCACCATCGAAGAAGGTACCAGCAAGGATATCGAGGAGACAGGTTACAAGCACCTGGGTGTCATGGAGTGTAACACCATTCTCCACAGAACGATGAAAGATTCCATTCGAAAGGAGTGCCTCACCCGACTCCGGCTCATCCTGAAATCACACCACAATGGGGGCAGCACCATCAAGGCCATCAACACCTGGCCCGTCCCCATAGTCCGTTACTCTGCTGGCATTATTAACTGGACCAAGCAGGACTGCACCGACATGGACATCAAGACTCGACAGCTAATGAACATCTATCGAGCTCTGCACCCAAGATCGTGCGTAGACAGACTTTACATTAACAGAAGAGAGGGGGGCCGTGGCTTCATCAGTGTAGAGGACTGCGTTGAAACGAAAAAACTAGCTCTCTCCCATCACTTCAGAGAGAGCGACGACCCGTGGGCACGCTGCTTAATCGAAGCGAAGAGACCGAATCGGCTGACCAATTCTAAGAGCGACGGCGCCTCGATCGGACTAACAAGTGGAAGAGCATGAAGATGTCCGGCCAGTACCTCGAAGCTGTTCAAGACAAACTAATCCCTGACTCAAGGAACTGGCTGCTGAGGGGTGAGCTAAAACGGTAAACAGAAGGCACCATCCTGGCAGCTCAAGAGCAAGCCCTCAGAACCGTTATATCCAAAACAAGATCGACAGGAGAAACGTACCTACTACCTGTATAATTTGCAGGAGCTCGGACGAAACCATCAACCATGTGATAAGCGAATGCGGAGTGCTGGCGCAAAAGGGGTACAAGTGCAGGCACGATAAAGTGGCTCGACACCTCCACTGGACCCTTCTCCGGATCCATAATTTCCCGGTCAGTGAGAGGTGGTACGAGCACGAACGCGCGCCCGTGGTTGAAAACGAAGCCGTGCAGATCTACTTGGACAAGAGGATGGAAACTGATCGAGCACTTCACACCAACCGACCGGACATCGTCGTCAAAGACAAACAGGAGAAGTCGGTCAATCTGATCGACGTCTCAATCCCCTTCGACTCAAGAATCATCGACAAGGAAGCAGAGAAGAAGGAAAAGTACTGTGACCTTGCCATCGAACTCCAGAGACTGTGGCAGATGAAGGTGGACGTCGTTCCAGTGGTCATCGGAGCTCTGGGGGCAATGTGTAAGAATCTCAAGACTGTCCTCCGAGAGTTCAAGGGCGGCCATCTCCACCCAGGAACCCTCCAGAAAAGCGCTCTGCTTGGAACAGCGCACATCATTCGCTAAGTGCTCAGAGCCTTAGGTCGCGGAATGTGACCCGGCACCAGAGTGTAGAGCTGAACATCGCTCAACCGATCCAATTTGGGTCGTGAAATCCCCTCGACAATAATTCCTGACTCATCGCACCGCACGTCCAATGAAGAATGTAAATTACCTACGTCACAAGTGTACTAAAGGCCCGTGGGTTTTGGGTCATACTGTATAACAGACTGTACTATGGCATTTTCAGCTCATAATCAGACTGTTCTGATTGTTAGTTCTTGTTAGGAATTGATGTTAGCATCTTGATATTGAATAGCTTACTGATTCCATGTTCCCGTTAATATCTCGGCCATCGCTGCATCAGGGTCCAGTCGCTACAGGACAGGGAAGCACAGTTGCTTCACGGCATCAAGAGTTGCAGCACTTGGCCAGGATATGCTTCACGGCAAGTGGCACATGGCAGCAGCTACAGAGCGGCGGTCCATCAGGCTGTAAGCCGGTCCTGGGTTCCACTGTTGCTTCCACAAAGCAGTAGTGGCTCTCTTTATCAGAGGAAAACAGTCCCAATGGGGGATAGCTGACTATGTACTTGGCAGCTAGTCCGATATTACCGCTTGTGTTTCAAGTCCGTCCTCTCGATCATTTATTATTACTTTCATATTGAGGGTTTTCCCGCCGTAGTCGATGGGTGAACGATACAACAGCGATCAATTTTCAGAAACAAGAACTTCTTCCGGAGATCAAGTGAACTTAGCTAATGATGTCTCGATCTCTTTTAGGATTCGTAATAGGGGTCAGTATAGTGTTGTTCGTATGGTGGTTAGGTTGTTTTGTCAGTCCAATATTTGTTTTCAGTGGGATTTTCACTTTTCAAATATCTGATCATATATGATTTATTAAATTTATGTCGGCAAGTCATTACCTCTACCGTTACCGTGAGCTCACCGGCATCGACTAAACTACCCTTAAAAGAGACACGACAAATGTAGGTAGCTACTCACCATGGTCGAAATTGTTGGTGGCCGGGCGCTTCTTGTCGAAGCCGTTGCGGGCGTCGGTGCATGAAGCAGGAGGTGGGGGGATATGAGGCGCCGGTCGTACGACAGCGGGGGTAGGCAGCAAAGGGGTCTTCGTGGGCGAGGGTCTTTCGTTGAAACGAGACGCAGCAACCTTGGGTTGCGGTGGCGCATCACGGTCTGCGCGAGAGTTGCTCTTTATGGGTGTTATCATCGCACCGTTTAACGAAGTCAGAGCCAAAATATCTTCGGGAGTTTTGATTTGCTGACGCTTCGTGCGCACTGCGTTGGGGTACGACGAGTTGGCAGTCTCCCCACCGGAGGTCGCGGCTGGAGGTCTTCTGGGCGACCCGTCCCGGGAGGCAGCAGCACGGGCAGCCCTTTCTGCTGCTGCAGACAACTGGTCTGGCTTTAGTCGGCTGATTGAAAACGCCTGACATGCGTCCCTTGGTCGCACTGAGGAGGCACCAGTCGGGGTACTGCCGTTCTTGGCAGAACTTTCCGGCCGTAACTGGGGAGTTACAGAGCCTCGAGCTGAATTAGCGGGAGGAGGTGGGGATGTTCTGCGATCGCCCGACACTAAGTATTCCTTAAACCTGACAGCATTCAACTCCTTGATATCGCGCTCTACTTCAGTTGACATAGGGTAAGGGTCAATGGCCATTTCGGCAGCATTGCTTCTTTCTCTTGCCTCGCGTTCACGTTGTTCGCGTTCTTGTTCACGACGCAGCTGCCGATCGTCTTTTCTTGCGCTGCTCTCCGCAGCAGAATTTTCATGCCCATTGAGGTGCTGTCGCCGGGGGTTCTGCGCATGCATGCCATACATAGAGCGATGAGCGTCCTCATGGGCTGGGAACATCCGAGGGTAATGTGACGATGATCTGTGATGGGAAGACGCATTTCCATTGTATTGTGGAGCCGATGAATGCGATCGGTTGTTAGGGAGATGATGAGCAGCTGAACTGCCCTCACCTACACGTGGGAACTGCCGGCGATCATTCATGTTGTGTCCAGCAAAACTTTTAAGGTCTTGTGACTTCACGTCAACAGGTAGGTAGCTGCAAGTACGTGTTTTCGAGGAGGGCTGGCATAGATATGATAATGGAAGCGGAACCTGCTGAAATTGGATCGGAAGAAGTGTGTTGCGCACGATTGGCCTTTGCGGAAGAGTAACGACTGTCACGAGCGTTGCGTACGATAGCGTCGTACGGGTATCTTCAGAGGATAATTCAAATCATAGACTACTGTATACAGAAGACAAGCTCCTCAGCTGAGTTACTAAATCCAATTGATTGCGAAGTGAAGATAATTTGGATATCCACTTGCGAAGTGTTTCCTGTAGTAGCAGGTTGAGCTGCTGGGAGAGTTGTACTGCAAGTGGAGGGGGCAGGCTTACTGATACCTGCAATAGACGAATATTTGATGAGCTTCGTAACATTGCTTATAGAAGTGGCAGCTAAAACGCTAATCAAAGAGAAGGTGAGGTAGCTACCTGAATGATCCTGGAAGCTGGGGATTAAACGGAGCCGTAGAAGCAAGCAGAACGTAATTATAGGAGTGCTGAACAGTTTGTAACTAAACAAAATGCATCTGCAAGTGTACAGGGCGGCAGAACGAGGCTATGAATCAAAGGGAATGGAAAATGGGCGACACACTACAGAAGAGTTTGGGGAAGTGAAGTACTAAATCTTACGGATTCTAGTGGTTGGGCTTCAGACGAACTCTTTAATTCAACTAAAGCACTCTGTGAGCGCATACCTCCACTGAAAAAAAATTCAAATTAGTCCTGAGGCCATTTCATTTGTATCAACACCAAAATCTAATCATTTATGCCTTCTTACAGTACTAACAGTTTCAGTATATAATTTTCTTGAAGATTCGTTCATAAGTTTTTGCTATGCTGCTGACAAATATTCTGACAAGCAGTTAAACTCACAAACAAACGACAACCTACGGGCCATACTACGCTCTCCGAGTGCGCTCCATGTACTGTAAAACCGCACGCTCAACTTACGAGCATATATTTAGCTCAAATGTCGGTCTGACACACAGCGAGAGTCTATAGCAAAAATACGGTGGCATGAATGGCGCGTGGGCTGAACGGCCGCTCGTAAGTCGGGCGTGCGATTCTTTAGTGTGGTGCCCGCATGAGAAGAGATGCATCGCAACACTTACGTTTGTTCAACTGTCGTTTCTGCAGATCCTTTCTGCGAGGTGGTGTTAAGACTTCGCCCTTGGCCGGTAGTCCAGGGGATCTGCCATGAAAACATCGATATAATTTATTTTTCCATGTACGGCGGGTGTTCTCAGATTAATGCTTTTACGAAACTAGAGAGCATTCTGAATGCACATACTTCCGCCAAGCAAATTCAAATTGGTTCTGAAACGATGATTTACTCTGAATCAACAACAAAATCTAATCAATTGTGTCTTTCGATAGTATTAACAGTTTCTGTAATTTTGGTGAAGATCCGTTCATTACTTTTCGAGTTAGCTATGCTGCAAACAAACATTAGGCTATGACAAACTCAAGTCAAACACACAGAAACGGACCAACCGATCATCACAAAAATAAATTAATTATATCTTTTAGCATTATTAAGTTGGTCCGATCATCACCAAAATAAATTAATGATATCTTTTAGCATTATTAAGAAGTCCTGTAAATTTCATACAGATCCATCCATAACTTTTTGAGTTATACCAAGGAAAATTTCATATAATAAGTACAAGGTCGACTAGTCCTTGACGTTTCGGGCCGTCCTTTCCCATCTTCATAAAGAAATACTGTTCACTACAAAAGGAAAAATTACTTCAAAAAAGGAAAATTACATTTCGTAAACCTAAAGCCTAATGGGGAGAGAGATACTGGCAGTGTGAGGTGTAAGGCGTGAATGACCTGGGCAAGTTCAGAGAGGCCTAACGTGAATGCTTGTACAGGCTGGCGATTAGGGAGAGGCAACTGGGTACAGTCAGTGAGCGGAGGGGTGAGAGTTGGTACAGTTGGAGGAGAAAGATACCTGTGCAGCTCCACTCTTTTGATGTGAGCTCACCTGTGCTAGCAACGCAGACAACAGCAGCAGGGCGTGGCACTCACAACAAGGGGTTCATCTTCACAGCCGAGGAAACTGCACAGTAACGAAAGAAATACTCGTTAATAATCAATCGTCTGCGCAAACACCAATGTACCGTACATTTGCTAATACCTACGGCGATACATCAGCATGTGTGAAGCCCGAGCGTGAAGTTTAAGTAATAACAATAATGCGGTTTTATCTAACTTGTACAAAATCAGAGGCTTTGCCTGGTCATTCCCGACAACGCTGCATTTTGTACGGTTCGGTGGGCTGATTAGGTAAGGTTAGGTGAAAAAGTTGGGTAAGGAGGATTGGTAAGGGTAGGTTAGGTTAGCCTGGGTAGTGTTTATTTAGGGGTGGCGCGCGCAGGAAAGCTTACTTGAATGCAAAATCGTCGTGAACGACGATAGTGCACCCGGATGTGAGTCACACCCGATCCATTCACAACTAGGGAAGATTTTTGTCTTCAGGAACGCTCGAAAGGCGGAAGGTCAGAGAAATTTTTGCCAGGAGATCATTGGATTGACTTAGTTGAAGGCTACAAGATCCACTGTTCACACTGTTATTTCGAACGTCTGTGTATTGTATAAAAGTTAATAGTTGAACAAAGTAAGCAGACTTCGATCACACAGTAACTATTATTAATATTATGGAATGTAATTTGTTTAGGCCTCCCTGGACACAAGTATGGTGTTTCAAGACAGGAAAAGGAAGGGGCATGTAGTATGTCGGTAGAAACGTGGGACCCAGGCACGAAGGTTTTCCCACACAGTATCAACGCGCATGGGAACCGTATATTATGAAAGAACAGGAAGAACAGAACAAAGCATCATCAGTATGAGTAAAAAAAACGGAAGCTAAGTGGGCACGAAAAACAGACGCCCCCCCCCCAGGCCTAGCTAATGGCAAAGGTAATCTACGGAGTCCCCTTGAGGTTGCTGTTCCCATAACATAGGAGGGGTGGCCCAAACTAACCTAACCCTATTGCCTTTGGTCACAACGTGTAACAGGTTGAGGAGGCTCCGTAGACTTATTTCGCTGCAGTTCACCTTGAACACGTACCGCCCAGCTGAGACTATGGAGAACTCCACTTTTTTATTACAAAATCAGGAAACATTACAACACAGCACTTTTCATGTAATTCACTGTGAAAGTCCATTTGAAGTCCAAACAGCCAAAAGTCTACAGCGACTGAGCTCTGTAGACCTAAGTGGAGAGAGAGTTAGCTTTCACAAAGTTTTTTTTTTTTTTGCACATCTTGATGTAGCTAGTAAAAGAAAACCTACGTGAAGAGTTACTACCCAAATAAATGCTAGCGAATATTATGAGAAACTCACGTACACGCATATATTTTCAAGTACCGGTATAAGGTAAAATGATACATTACCATATTTTCAGTAATATTACAGCAAATAATATATGCTAGAAACCAGCGTATTTCGAGAACCGCTTGTATTCTTAATAAAAGTTATTTATTTATAATAAATTATTTATTGTATCAGCGATTAGTATAATACAGTCCATTTAAATCTTAACTAATAAAATGCATCATAAATATTCAGTGAAAATAACATTAGTCGTCAGCACAGTACAGTAAAGGAAGTATGGAAAATCTGTTAATTTCGGGCGGAACCGTGGCGTCACAATCTAGGCACGCCCTTTGCTGGAGCAACGGGCCAATAGCAGAG
>LQNS02000227.1:2141110-2170069 GCA_001587735.2 Parhyale hawaiensis
TATAGCGCTATTCCTACGGCAAGGGCAAGAACGAGTCCCTAAGGATACCCTGTCTTCCCCTAGGAATAGCAGTATATGGATGTAAGTCAAGGTAGTGAGGGTCAGTCAAGTCGGGTCATGTTACAGGATAAAAATGGAAGAAGACAAACGAACAACATATATTTATTGTCTGATCTGAATGCTGTGCTTATATTGAAGATGCAGTCTGTCTTTACGCTGACACGGGAAAAAAATTGACATTTTGCCTGTAGATTTACATCAATGGATAGTCGGTGTTCGCCCGTTATAAACTACATTGTACATGTAACATAATTTAGCAGAAAAAGATGCTGGTTTAGTTTTTCTATCTAGAGATGCAAAAAATTATCATTTGAATAGAATCATTACAATTAAATATACGATGTCTAGTGCTAATTAAACTTAATGTAAGTACTATTGATACGAGAGCAATATCTGTGTATATTTTCTTAGAAAAAAGATACACACAAAAGATGAAATTTTCACCAAGAGCGAGTAACTTTCGCAGCTAGGTCACGTTCGTTTGGCATGATGATATAGAATTCACCAAATACGACAGCGTCATTTTGGTAAGCTGATTAAAATCAGTGGCATCAAGTAGATATTGGAGCCGGAAGATCATTCCATAGATGCGGTCCAGAGATAGTTTTTTCAGTGCTAGTGCGGGTGGTGCACAGTTTCAGATGGCTTCGCAGCAGAGATCGTGCACTGGTCTCAGTATGGCGGGTCAAGTGCACAAACTCGGAGTTCCCAAGAGCACCATATACTGAACGAAAAGATATGGGGCTTCATTTTATTTTAATATTGAGCGTGCTAAGGGCAACAGCATGAAATATATACGTGCGCATGCATACAGAAAAGAAAATGGATAAGTTTCGATATCTTTTCATCCATTGTAAATTTATAAGAAGTCCATTATATGTGAGTAGCTTATGCCAAACTCGCTTCACATTACCAGGTAGCTATATATTTTTCAAGAAGGTTGATCTAAATCCATTTACACACAAACCCGATAGCTATCCCAAAGAGAACAGCACGGTCCATTCTCCGCAGAAGCAGGGATAGTAAGCGCCAATTCGCGGAACGGATCACGTCTGTATTGCCTGCTCCTCCTCTTCCCTCTTCCAAGCAGAGACAACGGAGCTTGAGATGCGTCATCTCGCCGGGTAACTTGGGAGTCGCAGCTTTGCTCCTTGTAAGGTGCTGGCACTGATAGAATAGGCAAGCCAATGCCATGCCAGGATGCCACAATTTAGTGCCTTAGGCCTGATTCTGGCGCTCGCTGATTGGAGCTACGGCACAATAGGTCAATAGATATCATCCTCCGTATGTTCTCTATTCATGACACTCTCCCCTCCTATCCTTCTACCTTTTGGAGAAAAAACGAGCAATTTGAATCGCCAGTGACGTGTGACGTCTTAATGAGTGAAGATGCCGCCCCTCGAGTGATCAATGTGCTGGTTTATCGGATAAAACGAAGTTGTTTTGATAGTGAGAACATTCAAACACAATGTACACTTTTCGTTGGTATAACTCTGTGTCAGATTCTCATTCCATTTTAGAGAAATGCAAACTATAAAGTATTTGTAAAGCGTCAAACTGCAACGTTCGACTGCTCTCTCACTTCAGACAGCGGTGAAGGATATATATACCCACTGTTAAATATTCTAGATTGTTTTCTTATATTTGAAAAACAATCCAATAAACATATAATAGATTCAATATCACGACTTGTCGACTCTTTCTGCTGAACTTTGCGGATAAATTCCGTAAATGTAAGGCATGAAAAATAACAAAAATAATTTTCGCTGACATTTTGCATATAACTCAAGCTTAAAAGGAAAGTTGCAGGAATACAAAAAATCATCACTCTTGCGCACCATTCAGAAAGTGTTAGTTTAAAAATTGTGTCTGGCGAATGGAAGGGCTCCATGGTGCTGTGTATTGTAAAACGAACAACATCTAAAATTAAAATGAACCGATAAATACCACACTGCGTATAGCCGTATACCCGCAGCAGTAAGAGTGTAGGGATCTCAGGCGAGGACGGCGGAAGTTCGAGCCTGCTGGCCAGGCAGTTGAGTTCTCTAGGCGTTTTGCGTGCCGAGTCGGAAATCAGCAGCCTGACGCTATAAGAAAGGTACTGACCCTAATTTGAAATGAGTATGGTCGGGAAGGGCAGGAGGAGGCGCAGTTCTTGCATTCGAGCCTTCTGAACCTGACGCCCTAGAGTAACTTGTCATCGACTGCAGCCGTGCCTCCTCTGTAACCGCCCCCTACCAAAAATCAGGGACCGTAATTCAGCTTCTGCGGCGCGTCGCGAAGGCTCCGAAGTTTGTTAGGGATATGGGCATATATCTGCAGCACAAAAAATACATGTGGGTTACCCAGGCGTGTGGTTCAGTTGGCTTGACCTTCATCCGTTAAACGCTTCATTGCGATTTTCTAACCATTAAATTGCACACTCGGGACATGTAGGCTATACAACATGAAGTAACCACTTTTTACCACGGAGGCAGGGGTACCTACTTAGTGCCCAGTGAGAGTGGTACTTATTATAATTTTTGAAAAATGCGGCATTGAAATAAATGGAGAAGAACGTATGGAGATAATTTAATGGCAAAGTGTTCTAATAAAAATTTCCAAACTAAAGCAATATCTACCGGCGAGCTCACGTTAGTTCGGCTTGTCACAAAATTGGGTGGACGTGCTGCTACTGGCAGGAATACAAGGCGTAAATCACCTCGGTGCAGGCGAAAAATGGAAACAGTATAAGGCTGAAGAGGCACATGTAGGCTGGGTTTCTTCTGCGGCGCTTCAAATGAGAGCAAGTAGCTACCCTGTCGAACAGATCGCTTACTACCATCGACACGAACCAACACACGAAGAAGGTATGAGAGAGAAAGAAGGCCTACCTAACCCTACACACTAACGTTATAGAAGGAACTCTCCGGCCAGATACGACGACCCCAGCGATGCAATACTTAAGTTACCCCGTAAGTTATTGCAAAAGGACTTCATAATTTATTTTCTAATAAATGCCTCCTACCTCTCCAATCACATAACCACAGAATGAGAGAGGAACCATGTCGATGACCACATTTGAGATTGGTGGAAAAACACGGTTGAATTTTTCAAATGGCGAAGCTAATAAACGCACTAGATGGACGATTGGCTGCTACCAATGTCAGGCTGCTGTTTGAAAAAGAAATCTAAGAATGCCGTCCTTGTCGACTGTTAGCAATGCCGCTTCCTGCGGCTAGGCCGTTAACTTTTTCTGTAACTAATTTTCATCATTGTCTTGTATCCTAGTAGTACATACTATCTGTGATGGTTTATTTCATTTTTTTTTAATTAGCTAAAGAAGCGATTAGGCTTAGTGTGGCTTTTGTCAATCTATCATGTCTCAATCTTTTATAGCTGTACCTCTACTGCACTCTATATGAGAAAATAAATTCCAAGGAGCTTCAAATAAGGAATGAGGCACAATGAATAAACTAAGGCCGGTGGGAATAAACTAAGACCGGTGGGAATCAACAATGGCAGCTAACAGCTGCACGCCGCAGAGCAACAACAGCTGTTCCAACACCGCCAAATATAATTTCGAGAGAGCAACAGTTATACAACCACACGGCCAATTCAGAGATGAAACAAACGCTTCGGCACTCATCTTGCCTGAACAAGTGAAAACATGAAAAAAAGACAGAAGTTCCAGCAATCGATATCAGCAGATAAAACGAAAGTTTCAGAAGAACAATAACGCAACAAAGCAAAAATTAAAAAAACGGCCTGCGCTACAGCATGATTTGAGAAGCGCGTTTCAGGGAAATATCTCGCGGAACATTTAGCAGTGCGATGCAGCAGCAGTGGTCCAACACAACCATGTAGCAGCGCACTTGTTCATCATACTAAGCATTGCTTAACAAAAGACCGATGGAGAGACTCGAGTGAACACAAACTCCGACCCCTGCTGGTTCATTCGGTTTCCAACTCCGACTCCGACTCCTGAGCTACCAAAATGACCGACTCAGACGCGACAATCCTGGCACAGACAGCTAGATGGTAAGCATGAAATTCAGGCTAGTTTTACAGCTAGTGAACTAGAACGCCTCGTAGCATAAGACTATCACCCGCGGTGAGGGGTAAATTTCAACGCCGTCATTTTTTATGGCTATAGTTTATTCTAGAGTTTAGGCAATTTTCACATCTAGATCAACCCGCCTGACTCCCAGTAAAAAAAAAATATGAACCTTGCTCCACTCCTTCTCCCTCTTTTTAGGCGGACAGAAAAAAATATAAAAATACAGACAAACAAATATATAAATATACATATTTAAATCTTCAACAAAAACATCATCGCCGCTCTTCACTTCGTTGCATGGCGGGTGATATTTGTCGCAGAGAATAACACAAGAGCTTTGGGCAACCTGCTAACATAGTAGGTACAGCTGACAGGCGGTGCAAGTGTTATTGTTGTTGTAGTATACCTAATTACGAACATGCAGACCTGTAAACCCACTACTGCTATAGGAATAAGGCGTTACAGGTTCATTGCTCATAAACTACCCACACAAGTGTTTACGCAAAGGGCTCATATAGGTAACTTACAAGCCATGGTTTTGCGGAAGTACCTAGGAGACAGCAGCTCGGATCATGTGACATTCAGTACTCCAGATACTTGAAAGTCTCTCACTGAACGCAATGCAGAATCTGCGTTGCCTTGGTATTGCCATTTTAACTGGAGCCGAGTTCCGAGGACCCAGACCTCCGCCAAGTAAAGCAATGCTAATGAAACTTGTAAAATGGTTCCGATTTCAGATTTACTTATATCAGCAGAACTGAATCATCTGCTTCTCGTGCCCTTCCTAACAGTTCCAGTTAGTTTATAAAGAGCCGTTCATAACTAGTTTCTTTACTAACAAGAAAAACAACAGAGGAGCCATGATAAAAATATAACCTCCAAGGAGGGGGTAATTATGGAGAAGGTAAAACACGCCACGATTTTAAGCTCAACACCAGTACATGCCTGTGCCCATCAAACTACAGAGAAAAAATGAGAGCAGAAAATAAAAGGAAAGTCAACATATCCGCACACCTTATGCTCTTGGTAAATCAACATGCACTGGTTACTTTGTGCTACTTACAAATCACCCAGGGGAGGCTATATTAACACATAAGAAAGCAACTCTTTGACTATTTGACATTCCCACAATATCAGCTAGATACCTTTCAGCTTTTTTGGGAATACCGTATGCATATCAAATACGTTCTATTAGACCTACAAATGTCAATACCGTATCAATCTACCCTAACCCGATGCCCTCGACAGCCATGACCTAACCTAGCTAGGGCTATGCCCCGAGTAGGTAGGTACCTACTACTTTTAGATTGAGCAGTTTCCGTAAAAAAGTAAGCTGACTTACAGAAAAAAGCGAAGAGACACAATATGCCGACAGTTACGTGGAACTCATGGACGAGGGTGTTCCCACACAGGTTCAATGCGTATGGAAAAAGAAAGCCGGAAAGCAGAGGTAGAACAGGGGATAGTTAACATCAGAAATATGAAAGCGGAAGGAAGCAAAGTGGGCACCAGAAACAGACGTCACAAAGGCCTGGCTAATGGTTAAGGTAACCTACTCGAAGCCCTTGCGGTCCCAGGTCCTATACATAGAATGGACGAACTTAACTAACCTAAACCTACAGTCCATCCCTCCTGAGGGGACTATGACCCCGAGGGGACCACACACACAACCGCATCAATAAGCGCAGCTAGGTAACATCAACTGCGCAAGTTGTCAGCAAGTACGGTAGTTTCTCCGAAGGCGGCACGAGCTCTGGCCACAGCTCAGCCACTCCTCTGCTCAAGGTAAACAACTTCTCCAGCCCCACCCCTGCCACAGCCTCACCCGCAACCAGTGCACGCACCCCCAACGCTAAAGCCCCACCCCCTCGTCAGACACGGGGAAGTGGCGGAGTCAATTGTGCAATGAGCTCGTTCTCTTCCTTCAAAGGTTACGATATCAGCCCGCAGCAGCAGAGGCCAAAACGTTAGCTTGGGTAGTAAAAGTTTGCTCGCACCTCATCCAAAGCAGTCCAATACCAGCGCAACTTGACCCTGTAACCTCTTCACCCGGTAGACGGGTAGTATATAAGCTTTCTTTTGTCCAACTGTGCCTTTTTCTGACTCGGCCATCTAATTTGTATAATGAAAACGGTTTTTCTATAATGTTCCACAAACAACTGACAATGTAGGTAACACCTAACGCGTATATAAAAAATTATTGCAATAATAAAAATGACAGAAAATTACACGCGTTTTCAGAAATAATTATTAAGGAATGGGTCAAAAGCCAGCCACAGAGGCTTCCAAGTCCTTCAGGGACATACACAAATATCTCAAAAAAGTAATAGTACAAACCAAAGCAAGCTTAAAAAAAAAAAAAAAAAATGGAGCACATGAAAGTTCATCACAGGAGCTGGTTTCGACAATTAGAGCGTTGCCTACCTATTTTGTATTTTGGGCAAACGTGGAGTGATAACTGACAAAAGCTTTTGATGTAGGCGGGGGTTTAGGCTGAGAACTGCGTGACGGTGACACTTGACTTCACCAAATAAAACTAGAGCACTCTGAGAGCGCATACCTCCGCTAAGCAAGGCAACGGTAACGAAAAGTTCAACTTGGTACTGAAACAATGATTTTCTTTGTAGAAACACCAAAATCTAATCATTTGTGCCTTTTGATAGTATGAACACTTTCTGCAAGTTTCTTGAAGATCCGCTCATAACTTTTTTGAGTTATGCTGCTAACAAACATTATAACATAAGTCGAACAAACAAATAAATGAACCAACCAATCTGCACCAATAGTTATAGTTAGGAAGCTTAAGCCTCCGTTTCCGAGCAGAACGATATCACAGAGGAAAGAGCAAGGGACATATAGTACGCCAAGAGAAACGGGGAACCCATGCACGAAGGTATTCCCACCACACAGGATCAACGCGCATGGGAACAGCAAGTCGAAAAAGAAGAGGAAGAACAGATGAAGCATGTGCAAGTAGAAGTATGAAATTGGGAAGGAAGCAAAGTGGGCACGAAAGAGAGACGTCCCGAAGGCCTACTAATGGCTGAGGTAATCTGCCTGATGATGATGCAAGTGCATCGAAACGTTGCATTTTAAGATTTTAATAATGGTCGTCAACCAATTTTTATTAACCTTATCACACAATGAGCTACAAAATTTATGTTTTTCAACATTACTAACAACTCCTGTAAATATCATAAAGATCCATTCGCAACGTTTTGAGTTTTTGCGCTAACAAGCACAAAATCAAACACAGCAACAAACACAAACGAAAAAACAGATCATCACAAAAATTAGGTCATTTACTCTTCGTAATAAACCTAACAATTCATGTAAATTTCGTGCATATCCGTTCATAATTTTTTTTTAGTTGTGGCATTGAAAAAAATGAGGCAGACAAACAAACGGATGGACATATCTTCACCTACAGTTAATCATCTGTTCCTCCTAACATATTTAACAATCCCTGTAAATTGCATCCAACTCCGTCCACAACATTTGTGAGTTATCTTGATGACAGACAGACGGAGAGACAAACCCCACGAAAACATAACCTCCTTGGCGAGGTAATTAGAAAGCGCTCAAAGAGAGCGCATACCTCCGCCAAGCACGGAAACTGTAACGAAAAACTCAAATTGGCTCTGAAACCAAATTCAAGCTTACTAAGGCAAAATTTAAGTTCAGCCAGTTAACGCATGTCGAACGCTACATGTACCTTAAGTCAAAAACTAACATGTTGTAAGACTCAACGTTCAAGAATTATACTTCATAAAGAATTCACCTGGCGCGTGTGATACGTTGTGAATACCTAACTACAAAATACTCCAAAGTGGGGAGCGGTTTGAGGCCATGCCTTAATTGAACTGCTTCCATTACGGTAGTTGAAAAGTTTACGACCGCTAGTCGCCCATGAAACAGACTGTTGACTGAAGCAAGAACTTGAAAGGTTTTCATCCAAAACTACTGTAACTGAAGCAATTAACTTCCCAACATTCTTCAGCTGCATTGTTCTAACACAATCTTTAAATTATAATACATTATTAGGGGTGTTTTGATAAGCCGGCATCGGCAACAATCGGCACTAATGGGGGTATCGGCATCGGTGAGAATTGACACTTTTTGGGAACTGGTGTGGGCATTGGCAAATTATTGCTTACGCCGATACTACACACACTGACCTATTTTACAGCTCAACAAATAATTTCCCGTTTTTCAACCGCTATAGCATAAACCTGAATCGTTAATACAAGTTTATCCGTTTCTCTGTATCAGATAAGGCTTGGTGCGACGATGATTATACAAAAACTCGGATCTTCTAACAAAATCAGTTAAGTCACTAGTCAAGAACAGAAATAAGGGTTAGGATTTTTTCAACTAAATCAGAGTAATATCGATGTGCTGATTCCAAGTATGATATCACATTGGTTTCCCTCAACCAAGTCAACTTTTTCAAATATCCCCCAATGTTGTACGAGTATTTTCCCTTCGCGTGATTGTGGCTACTGTACGTTATGTCGAGGCCATATAACCAATTTAATGACTAAAGATTCAAGTTAATTGTAGGTGGTAGTTGCATCAAAATCTATCAACTACGGTACCAACATCATTTTCGCCTTTTATTGCAACCGAAAAGAATATACGACGACACATTAAAAGTAAAATACAACCAATACGCGCTTCATTCAATCATGGTCCATAAAGGATAAATAGCAGGGCTGGGACATATGAACAACACAATCATGACGAGGTAGCCAGACAGCCCCAATTATCTACATCTATTCTCGAAAACTAAATATGATAAGGTATACAGGATTGAAGAACGAACATCACTTCTAACAGCTCTACAATTGGTGGGTCGAAATCTACATAGCCTTAAACTGTAAGTCAAGTAAAATTATAGTTTACTAATACCGGTATATTACAAACTGATAAAAGGTTGAATCGCCATCGACAACTACTTAGGAATTGGTATTGGCAACTAAGGGTAAATAGGAATCAGCAAAAAAACATTGGGTTCGGCACATCCTCAACATACTTAGGCTAATAGACAGTATTATTATTAGCACCAAACGTTAGGAAGCACATCAATGTACGTACGAACGAAACATGCCAACAATAATAACAAAATCATTCATATTAGAGCAACAAGCATGCCCAGCTCATATTATACATTGTTGCCCTCTGTATGGGGCACAGACAAATATAAGAGGTGAGGCTCAATGATCTCAATGTGAATATACAGTGCCAAGACATAAGTATTTGCACAACTCTATTTTTTATGTATTTTTGAAAATTCAGGGTCTCCTTTAGCATAATTAATACAGGAAATTTATATAACATATATATAATAGAATATTTAAACGGAACAGTCAAATGTGCACTTATAACAAGAAAATTTAACCCAAGTAATAGTACTGAGCATTCCCAACAATTCCTGCAAATTTAATGAAGATCCTTTGTAACTGCTTGACTTGTCTTTTATTGTTACCAAGAAAAAAAACAGGCAAAGGAAAAACGGTTGAATGGTTTTTCATCATAAGTTTAACTTCTGTATATAATGTGCCTAACATTCCCTGTAAATTTCATGAAGATCCATCCATAGTTTTTTGAGTTGTCTCGGTGACAGACGAATACTTTCGACAAAAACATAACCTCTTTGACGAAGGTAATAAATGATAAAGAACCAACAGCTAGCAAGCGGTTAACAGCTATCCTACGCTCCCTCAGCACAATGAGATCAGAACGACGTCCTTAACCACCAGTTTTGCAACCGTGTCAATCCAACATGACAACCTTCCGTGCGCAACTAACCTTTCAATGCAGTAACAAGCGACCAACATCACGCTATCTCGCCGAGTGCAGTACCGCTTACGTCACAATACATACACTGCAAGCGTGTGCGTTGCTTTATTGCGTGACCGAGCAATAATTAGCGCATTATCTCGTTCCTGGATTGTGCGGATGCTGTGTATCATGTGGCGGTTCAGCGCTACGGACCCGCGCCGGATTTGTTATATCCCCGTAGCTGCGAGTATTATCATATATTACTAGTTTGATTTTGAGCATCCGTACCTAGAGTTGTGTTGCATTAAGGGAAATAGAAAGAAAAGATATGGAGCATGTGAAGTAAAATGAGCGACCGATGCACAAGCCGAAGATTAGTAGGAAAAAAAAGTGGATTAGGATGGAAACTCCTGAGTTGAAAGTAACTTACTGGGCCCTCCATGGGGGCGTCACTCCCCGGAACATAGGATGCTAACCTAGCCCAATAGGACCGTTCCACTTTCTCTGGAATGGGCAGGGTTCAGCGGATCAGTTTAACCGAACTGCTCTCAGTGGTAGCAGAGGAGTGCTAACGGCGATCGGCTGAATCTGGAGAACTCAAACCACGCTGTGGTGCAAGCGTATATATCCCAGTCATAACAAACTATAAAATTCACTCTTACTATGTACAAATTCCGATTCAGTAGGTTTGGATTTGGATCAACTGCCATGGGAACATAGGGTTGGAGAGTCGGGGTATTAGAGTGCATGAATTCGGAGTCAGACACAGCAGGTCCCCGGAATCGGACACTAAGAGTAATTTGCTCTTTTTGACAGCCTTTCTTTGTTACGGAGTTGCACGCTCACCCGGCATAGGAACTACAACTTTCCTACGCCGCCACGGTAGCCGCATGCTTCCGTTCGTAGCTCGCAGTCCTTGACTTCGCTGGTTCGATGCAAACCCAGGCACGCGAGCTCTTTGCTGGTCTAGGCATGCAGACTCGGCAGTTGAATGCATGCACTGCGCCGTGGTGGAACGTGCCTTCTCTAGAGATGAGGGGGGTGGGGGATGGGCGGGTCATTTGATTCTTCCGCCATAGTTCTTGATGACGCGTGGTCGACTGCGGCCGCACTTACTCCTCTGGGGCCAATGGGCCTATACCCGCAGCACAAACCAGTGCGTGCGGGTCTCCCAGTTGAGGGTGCGGTCAAAGTTGACTTTACCTTTCCCTTTACTGTAACCCAATGTAGTGTAAACAGGGACATACACGAGTCCAGCTGGAATAGCAAAATTTCAACAAAAGAGCATATCCCCCCCCCCCCCCTCCGACAAATGCAGGAACACAGCCCGCACACTGGCGCTGAGAGGCCGAAAACAATCAAGGAAAAGATACTTGAAGCGCTTGTGGGCAACGTTAGTTGCAACCAGGAAAATTTGTCATTCACAGGATTTGTGAACTCTCTAGTCCAGCAATGTACGTGGCAAGTTTTTACTTTAGTCGCTCCGTAAGCATCTCTCAACCCTTCACTGCGTGACCTAATCTAGTCTCTCGCGTAAGTATCATATAAGATAAACTATTTGGAGAAGAGGGCACAGGCGGAAGTATGTTATTACCATCATTTGCTTCATACACTCAGTTCAGATATTAAAAATGTTCAATTATACAAAATGACATTACCATACTATAAGTAGAAATGACTTAGGGAACACTTCAGGCCTCCTGAGAAATAGTCCTTAAACGTTTTTGAGGAAAACAATGGACCCGTAACGAGTGAAAATAAACTTCTCTGAGTCCGAGTTTAGAATAAATAGATCAGACTGACGATAATCCAAACAATTCTGCTTTCTGGAGTTGAAAAAAAATTTACCAAATGATATACTTTATTTAGTAAATAAAATATTTTTTTCTATATCTATCCTATTTCTAAGTGTCTGAAAGGAACTTATTTGCTTTCAATTATCAGCAGCAAACATATGAAATCCATAATAAAAATTATACAGCTTTTCTGTACATGCTCTAAATACAAGGTACGGTAGTCGTTGATACGATCGTGCTCCTTGTGTATATATGTTTAAATAACGTACTTTTCACGTGATTTCTTTCAACAGCACTTCAAATAACACGTGTTGTACTTTCTTAGATTAATATCAATATTCGCGATACATTTCGCAGGTAGTTTTCGCTTATTCCCGTAGCATTTGCTACGATTTCACTGTCACAGGGGCAGATTAAGCGGGAATGAATGGGCCACCAATTTGGTGTCTTACGGTATCAGTACGGATCTAACGCAGAACAATTGTGTCTCTACAGCAGGCAAAACTCCCAAAACTGGCAGCATACAGACCATGACTCTGAATCTCCCTCATTGGTCAGCAAACAAGAAGCATAGAGAAGCGTAGGTAGGCTGCCGTACTGAGTATGCCAGCTACCTATCGCACGGGCTTCCGGGTGCACTACAGCCAGTGACGGTAGTGATAGGCCCTGGCTTATATCCGCAATACTAACGCTTGTTGCAGCCAGTGCAGCAACGAACAGCTATTGAGCACGGGCTCCGTACGATAATCACTATAAAAGGAAAGCAGGCTCGGTATTCGACGAACAGAGAGATGTAGCTAGACTACCTATACGCCGTCAAAATTTGGGGCAAAAATATGATTAGACAACACGATGAGTGAAGGCTATTAGTTCTTGATAGCTGTATGGTTATTTTTTTTTTTCGTTTGAAATGTTATTCTCACGTGAACCAAATTTGGCTTAAGACTTCTACGGTTAATCCTTTAGGATGCAAATTTATACACATACGTAGCAGTTACAAAAAGTGCTATTCCAACACGAAGTGTTGACGGCACGGAAGTATAACCGTACAACAAACATCTACACTTAAATTCGGTAAGTATCGGGCATACCGTACAGGCAACGGACACGCACACTTCAAGATAACATCACTACGGGAAATAGATCAGCGCTTTGTCTAGGCAACCGCAGGTGGATATTTCAGTGTCACGGTTGAGTTGTGTATGATGATAATGTGGCACCAGCTTGTGTTTGCCTAGTATCATTGGCTACTAATTAGAGAATAATATACTGATCCTGGACATTATTCAAGGGCCTGAAATATGAATAGCTTATGCTGCTATAAACGGTAGCAGCAGCCTTGCGTGCTGAAGGTGCCGGGCTTGAGCCCCGAGCGTGGACAGCGATCTTTGCAGCGACCGGTGCGCTAAGTCAGCCAAGTTGCTTGGTAGGCACAGCTAATGCGGGGATACTTCCTTAGCCCAGAAATGGGTGGGTTGGGGCGCGGGTCATTGAACCTTCCGTCGATGGTGCCGTAGCGCTTAATAATCCGTGACCGACTGCAGCCGTTTTTACTCCTCTAGGGCCAGTTGGCTTACATCTTCAGTGTTACGAACCAGTGCGTGTGGGTCTTCCAGTGGAGGATCCTATCTTCAAACTTCTAAATTTATTAGGCATTCATAAAAATACATATTCGATCGTAACGACCCATCACTATTTCAACTTCAAAAGTAAGCAAAAAGCACAGAAACTGTTAGATCAGCTACTTCCCAGAGACAAATATTAAAAAAAAGAGCAGGATTTGAGAAAGCTAACACTGCCAACTCCAGACACCGTCACCAGCTGAGGGCTTGACCAATTCCAAACTCCTACTACGCAAATGTCCCATGGCCAACTTAACCCTTGACGGGGCGGCTGAAAATGCTATTGTACCAAAAGCATTATGGGAAGAACTATATATGGTCACTTGACTGGTAAACGAATAAAATGGCACTATCAGGCTGTTTGAAAAAAATTGAAAATAAGAATACAAGTATGGATATACAGCGTATGTAC
Organism: Parhyale hawaiensis; assembly: GCA_001587735.2. Classification (NCBI taxonomy): domain Eukaryota; kingdom Metazoa; phylum Arthropoda; class Malacostraca; order Amphipoda; family Hyalidae; genus Parhyale; species Parhyale hawaiensis. Next base: position 2,154,824 of record LQNS02000227.1, read on the forward strand.
CAAAGTAAATTCATGCTATAATTTTCAATGAAAAACTCCGACTAGACATAGAATGTCAGCTAAATTCGCACCTAAAATAGCTACACGTGTTTGAAGTTATTAAAAGCACAGTTTATGCTCGCAACTCTCGCCTACGGATCAGTACATAATATTTCTTGAGGGCACATACCTACTAGCGCTTGGGGAAGGCTCGAGTGTTGAGCTAATGACTGAACGTTGCAGGGTCAAGTGCCAACCCAGGCAAGCGAACTCTTGTATGCGTTGAAGCGCTTACTCTGCATTTGTAATTTGCACAGCCGCCCCGAGGCTAGTGATTGTTCCCAGAAAAGGGGAAGGTTCGCGGGGTAACTATACATACAACCTTCCGGCGACGGTGCGGCAGCTCTTGACAATCCGAGCCCGATTGCAGTCGTACACTCACTCGCATTGGGCCTGTTGGCCTATATCTGCAGCACGAACTAGGGCAAGTGCGTTTCCCAGTAGGGAATGCGGTCAAGTTGACTTTACCTTTTTACCTTCACATCTGCTCAATGAAGCGTTGGGTGTATATATATATATATATATACACATATATATGAGGTGCACACGGAATCAATTGACATTGAACCGGTTTAGCGCTGACTTGAAAATGACGTCATGTATTTTCCCAAAAATAAGCCTCACCGGCTAAAAACATTATTTGCGATATTACAAAACGATGCTGCCGCAACTATACTGAACGTTGTAACGTACCGGTAAGTATTTACCAAGCATCACATAAAATAAAAATACTGCACATTTGTCACGGTAATATAATTTTTTAAGTGATCAACGATGAGCAAAGCGCTTGGGAAAGGTGCATGGCATGAAGGCAGTACGCGCGACGACTGCAAAGCTCGACTGAAGTCCTCTACAGTTGCATTAGGGTCTATGTTGAAATAGGCTTCCTTTCATTAACGTTTTACGTTGAAGTGAAGTAAAACAGCGTATAGCAAAAATAATAATACAAAGAGTAGGTACACCGTCTCACAGCGAACACCTGAATGGCTACGGTCGGTCATTGCATTTTGTCACTGCTGCTCTTGTCGACCTGGACAGGTTCAGCAACACTTGGTTCGCTCTAGGTTCATCAAACACTGTGGTGCTGCGTGTTGCTGTGTTGCACACGTCTTAGGACCGAATGGGTCGAACTCAAAATGTATTACGATTCTGCATACGATATTGCGGTTAATCGTCTCAGCTCCATAATAATAACAACAAAAGGAGATATCGAAACGTTTGCGCCGATAAAAACATTAACGCAAGTAACAGCAAAATTCAATTAAAGACTAAATTTATAACAAGAAATGCCAATAGGTAACGTCGAGTTTTTACTAACGGTTCCTTTACAGAACAGTGATCATCAGAAGCGTAAAGAATTTTACATTTAACACTTGCCTACGCAATAATTCCTGGACAAACCATAAGCAAAAGGACAAAGAGCAAGTCAGCTGGCAAAGGCCACAGTAGAGCAGGGGGCAGCAGCGCCCGTGTGCATAGGTCTGACCTCCATGTCAGCGCATCCCGTCACTTGCAGTCTGGCTAGCTTACTTATTTCTTATTCATGCGTAATTTGCGGCAGCTCGCTTTAATCCTGTTTTTTTATGACAATTAGACATCACGCTACGCTCATTAGCTCTGCAACAGAATACTTTTTTATGCAGCCTCCCAAGCTGGAGCTTGTTCTTTGCGTAAAGCATTAAAAATATATGGAGTACTTCAAGACTCTGTATCCATAAGATAGGTGTTTTAACACGAAAAAAATAAGGGACACATAGTATGTCGATAAAAGTGTGAAGCCCATATGCTAGGGTGTTTCCACACAGCATGGAAACAGCAAGTCGAGAAAGAAGAGCAAAAACAGAAGAATGTAATATCAGTAGAAGTGCAAAAGCGGCAGAAAGCAAAGTGGACACGAAAAAACAATCGTCCCAGAAGACTATCTAAAGCTTAGGTAACCTGCAAGGTCCCCTTGGGGCCTCACGATAACATACCNTACCTAGGATTGGCGAATCTGCCGAACCTAACGGCCCACCCTATGCCCCCTGAACGGAACTCATTAAATACAAACATATGGAGCGTTACAGGTACCTACGTCTTGAAAGGTAATAACAAATAGTAAGCTCGGCTGTCAACCGTCCGATAACACGAGATATCTTGCGGGTATAGCTGAATATATTTTACAAAGTGCCTATAACAGGAGACAGCTTGGTGCAACACCTACTTTAATTAAACGGTTAATATTTAAGAGCAAACTTTACGTAACATGCACATGGTGCGTAACAACGATACAAGCTGGGCTTCCTAACAGCAAACCAGCGAACGATAAGAATCGAACCACGGTCGCTAAATTTTGACTGAAGTATCCGTAACTTTAATACGCATTACAACTAGTTATTTAAGTGCCAACCGTCGAAATCTATTGATTACTGTTGACATCAATGGATGATCGCTTAGCTGTGATCGAAATACATAGATTTTGAAATAAATGTATTTCGGTTGCTACCAAATAAATGTACTATGTAGTAACATAAATTGTGAATAACAATGTCCTTGCTAGAACAATCATGCACAGTTGAAAATGGGCAATATGCCGGAAATTCGTAAAAAAATATATTGATGATATATTGTTGGTTGAAACTAACTTATCATAACGTAGCTCCAATTTAATTAGAGCAAGAAAGAAATCGAGCCCATAGCTACGTGGGAACAGCAAACCGGGAATGAAAAAGCAACAACAAAAACAAAATTAACAGAGGTACTCATATATTGAACCTCACACTCATTCAGCACGCTCTCCTCCAAAGTTGACGCTCTGCTAGAGCCGCGTCATCTTGACAACGCACTCAGTTATTGTGAGAAAGTTTAAGCCTCCATTTCCGAGCAGGACGATATCACAGAAGAAAGAGCAAGGGACATTATAAAGTATATCTTACGCAAATACAATTTTTTTACATTATTCTTCAAGATAAGTGTCTTAACTTTGAAATATCAATATTAACTAGATGTAGGTATGGCTATGTTGCAAATATAAACAGCACTTGTAAAATAAACATTAAGCAATTTACTAAGTTTATCATACAATTTGCTTATTTACGAGTTTTTATTGTTGCCTCAGATTATGCGACAAGTTAATAAAAACGTCATAAAGGGGATATAACTACAAGTGAACAGGAATATTCTTAGTAACGTCCAAAACTTAAAAATTATAACCAAAACAATTCAATAAACACTGAAATAAGTGTTCAGTAGTGGTAAACATAAGAAGTTAATTTTGAACATGGCAACCTCCATATTTCATGATTTTTATAAGGCGATTATCAACAGACTCTCGTCAGGTTTGATATTTCAAATAGTGGAATAGAATCTGCAGCGGTTTTTACTGCATCATTCCACCGGCTTAGGACGCTGGCATACCAAACGCGGTTCAGTGAGGAGCTGGCAGGTAGGCAGTATTTGAGAAGCACGGAATGCATTGGAGCGTGCACACCGAACAGCCACAGTTTAGCAGGCAGCTGCCGTCCAGAGCAGCCAGCGCTGCGGCGGCGGGGCGAACGCTTCCTGCTCCAACTGCTGCTGTGTGCCTTGCCCGACGTGCAATACAGGGCTCCCACTCTTTGGGAATTTTCTCCAGATCTTGGGAATTTGAGAGGGTTCCAGAAATTTTCAGACCATTTTGGGGAATATTTCCAAGCCTTATACTTACGAATTACGTAAATAATCAAGTGTTACCTGTTACCACATACATTGAAATAAGCATGAAGTTTTTATTTATATTCTTTTATAACTATCTGCGGAATTTTCTTAACATCTGGGAAAATCTAGAACTCCCATTTGGAAATTTGAAAAACTCTCGAGTTTCATCGCTGGACTGCGATCAGAGTTCATCAGGACGTTGATCGCACAGGTTCTGCGTCAGGTGCGCACTGCTGCTCAGTGTTGCCAAATGAAATTCTGACTTTCCTGCAGTATCGCAGCAGAAAGAAAAATCAGCATCAAGTTACAAAGAAAGAGGGAAACGATTATGATTCACCGATTTCTTATTGAATTGCAGTTCAAAAGCAATTTAATCATAATTAACAACTTGTGCATTCTGTGCGGGGCTATAATCGTCTTGTCATAGAAATTCATCAATCCAATTTTGTTGATGGCAACTTTTGGCAGTTTGAAGTTTAAGTAACATTTGCTACGTCTCTTTACGCCATATTTTACAGTAAGAATGACTGATAGTATAGGCAGTTACATTTTGTTTCTAACCTTATTTTTCATGGCGTTCATGCTGATAAAGAACGCTCGATTTCGGCTAGCTAATGGCTGAGATAACCTACACGAGCCCCCTGGGGTTGCCGGGCCCCGTAACATAGACAAAGCACTCAGAGTACTCATACTCACTAGGAGGTATAGTTTGCAGCTCTTAAGTTATCCTCGCAGATCCTAGCAAGTTTTTTTCTGTCACCTGACGGAATAACCAAAAGTCACATGGTGCCAGGTTAGGACAGAGAGGCAGATGGTCATGAGCTGCAGCTTGCAATCCTCCAATCCCCCCCCCCCCAACTGCTATGCTGCATGAAAAGTGTAGCTAACACATACGACGAGCAAGACAGGACTAGGATTGGTGCAGGTGTGGCGCTTTTACAGCTGATCAAAACGGCTCTCATTACTTCACCAAACTTGGGGCATGCTATGCAAAATTAGGCATAAAAATGATGAAATAATATATGAATATGAGTACCACGGTACCTATGATGGCAAGTGTTACGACCGAATCTTGGGGTACCCGTGATATGCGCACTCCACGCGCTCGGCACAGGCGGTACGCACCACACGTTCAACACTGGCGGTAAACACCACCCTCGCGGCAATTCCGCGACACATATCTCCAGTAATTCACGCAGTGAAAACGAAGCAGCAAATTCTGATGTTTGCCTAACCAAAGGGGTCGGCAAACGATGCACTAAGCTCCGCATTTTCAGAGCATTGGCTAAGTAACCATATTCCCAACAGTCATCTGTGTCTTATGACGCTAAGAACTGGAGATCGGCACAGACTAGCTACAACGTAGTGGAAGGTCCGCACAACATCGGGCCTTTCGTTAGTGTGTCCTGAGGCTGCTATGTACCAGCACAGACTAAAGAAAATCCTGTTTAATAAACGGTACGTGGGGATCTAAAATATAATATGTAGGAAGTGATGTGAAAATATAAAAAATCTCGGAAGTTTACCGAACAAGCCCTAGGACTCGCACGCGAAGACTTGGGTTAATTGATATGAAGCGTCGGTGGCTGCACCGCGGTGCTTCAACGGAGAAGAAGGGCACACGCAGCACCGTCGCCGTGTTAAGAGCAGGGGTTGCCAACTTTTGCTGAGCCTTGCACTGCTTGCACCCCTTAGAAAACCTTTAATATGGTCTCACACACTCAATAGAAAGAATAATTCCGATGTCATAAAAGTCCTACGAATTCTGTGCATAACGTAATTAAAATTAATTTTTTATCGCTAAAAAAAAGAGAGAGACTGGGCGCTTACCGGCTGATAGCCACTGGTTAAAAGAACGGAATACCTTCCTAATCCCGCGGATCATCATCCAAAGGAATCAACAAGAAGTCGAGAGAGGGGAGAAAAACGTTAACAACAATGTAATTATCTATAATGGCAAAGAGCCTTTCAAAGTAGAAAAAAAGTTACAGAACGACTGCCAGTAAAGAAAGGGGAAAAACGCGAGAAAATTGACACCAAAAATGATACGACAGATTAGCTGTATAGATGTGCGACGTGCCACATGGCTGGTACTCGATAAGCGAAGAGACCCGCAGTCTTATCAGTTCTGTCGAGTCAAGCAATCTAAAAAAGTTACAGAACAACCTTCTGTATTACAAGCTGGGTCGGCGTCGTTCCAATGCTCCATCTGCATAAGTTGACGCCTCTCTCTCTCTCGTTTGTAAACCGGTGAAGCGCTCACCGTGTCCGTCTTCGAGAACCCAAACGCTCCTCACATGCAACAGAATAAGATTCTCCTGCAACGTGCCAAACTCCATCTATGGATACATCCACATGAGCTAACAATGAGCGAAGTACAGTAGGCTACCTTTGATTATGCAAATACAATTTTTTTCTACTTATTTTTCAAAATAAGGGTTAAAATTTTAAAATATTAATTGTAAGTTAGTCCACAGGTATGTTGTAGTCTAACTATAAAAACAATTAGAGAAAAATAAAACGGAACCATTTCCTCCGTTTTGGCAATCTTTGCTTATCGCACGGGGTTCTGCTGTTACGCCAGATTATGAAGCAACAGGGGCAAGAAAAGCGGTTTAACCAGTGAAGAAAAGATCAAAGTGAGCTCGTTATTGGCTTCTGATAAGACAACTCTCAAAGTTTCCAAGGAATTACAGCGTGATCACCGAACAAATAAGGGTTATGCAATTGAAGGAAAGGTCAACCGGAAAACTCCGGATAGAGAGAGGTTCTGCAGAAGGTAGGAAAAGTGAAGAAGGCAATTAAACAACCACTTCTAACAAAAACTGATAAAGAAAATAGGGTCAAATGGGCTGAAGAGAAAATGAAAATTGATTTCTCCAATGTCATATTTACTGACGAATGCAGAGCCCCTCTTGATGGTCCAAATGGATGGACGTCTGGATGGCTCCTCCATGACCGACCACAACAGACACGGCTTAAGCGTCAACAAGGTGGTGGAGGTGTAATGTTTTGGGCCAAATAGTAGGTAAAACCTTTATTGGTCCATTTGAAGTGGCAGAAGGAGTTAAACTGCCAGTTTGATTCCATGGCTTGATGAGTAGACTATCGCACGCAGATCCAAACTGGCATTTCAGCACGATAACGCTCCCACACACCGAGCACGGTACACTGCTAACTGGTTAGCGGATGGAGGATTTAAATCAAAAAGGATTATGACGTGGCCAGCGAATAACACCGATCCAAATCCCATTGAGAACCTCCGGCAAATGATCAAAAGGAAGGTCTATGAAGGTGGTCGGCAGTTTTCGAGCAGAGTAAGTCTGGGGAATGCAGTAAAAATAGCTGCAGATTCTATTCCACCATCTGAAACATCAAACCTGACTAAGTCTGTAGATAATCGCTTGTTAAAAATAATGAAAAATGCAAGTTGCCCATGTTCAAAATTGACTTATGTTGACCACTACTGAACACTTATTTCAGTGTTTATTGAATTGTTTTGGTTATAATTTCTTGATTTTGGATGTTTAATAAAAATATTCCTGTTCACTTGTATTTATTTCCTGTTTATGACGTTTCTATTTGAGGTAACAGTAAAAAACTCGTAAATAAGCAAATTGTATGATAAACTCAGCAAATGGCTAAATATTTATTCTACAAGTGCTGTTCATATTTGCAACAGACATTTAGTTAATATTGATATTTCCAAGTTAGACATTCATCTTCAAAAATAAAGAAAAAAATGTATTTGCCTAATCAAAGGTAACATACAGTTTAACACTTCTTTGTGGCTGAGAGGAGGGGCGGAGTCTGAACTTGATCATTTTGTATACTAGTAGCACAAACAATTGGATATAAGTTTGAACAACTTCCAGCACGAATTGCATATACATCAGGGGTAATTAAATAACGTTACTAACTACGGTCTCACGCACCACGCATAACATACATGCGGTTCAATGTCAGCCACGCAAGTGTACGTTTGTGTGACTATGCCATAATTAATAAGCAGCCTTAACACTTGTGAATGCATACCTATGCCTTCAGAAAAAATGCAACAGCAGTGATGACAACCACTCAATTTTTCACTTCGAAAAGAAATAATTATACATGCGTTATGTTATAGTAGCTCTTGTGCATAAGCTACGCCAGAAAGATTGACTTGAATCGTGGTAGGCCAGAGCCTTACCGGGGCCACTGAACGGCTCGTTTACAAAATGGAGCTTCCGCAAAAATGTCACTAATGGCCTTTCTTACTGACATAATTAATACCTATAACCACACCCAGCACTAGCTAACAAGGCACGTTATGGTTGCAGCGCAGTGACGATGGAAGGCCAGCTGAGACATCGCAGCAGTAGCATAGACAGTGCTGGACGACTGCGCTGGTCATACGCGTTAGAAGCAACCCCAAGCCTAAAAAATCTCAGGTTCCAGCCTGACTAGCATAAAATGGTTCCTATACCACCGCACATATTAAATTACGGCGCTCTCGTCGTTCGCTACTACTCAGCGATTTCAGTCTCATTTGATCGCAAACATGAGTTAGGGACGGCAACTCACTGGAATGAAGAGAGCGTATGTATCCATGTTCATCCACAGCGGTTAGCCACAAGGAAATCTTTACAAATTCAGGAACCGCATATAAAAATTTGTTATCGCGTACTGTGGTTTTGTAGAACTAAATATTATTTGGGTATTAGAAAATTTTGTATATTTCTTGCACGTATGAGTAGGCTACATGTCACGCTCCTCAGTGACCCGTACAAAATACTGAAATACGACCACACGTGGAATGTTCTAAACACCCAGCCACGTGGTCGCCACACCGAGATCACTATGCTTCACTACTCAGAGACTGAAGATACCGTATATGTTTTTACATCTATGCAACAACAGAAAATAATTTCGGACGATTCACTTACGCTTTTGTGCGTAATGAAGAGGTGCCATGTGCTTTTTTAAAATACAAGGTGTAACGAGAAGGTTTGCGCTCGCCGGGCGCATGCAATATAGTTAAAACATCAATTGACATATAGAAGATGACTTTATAATACACAAATATTGACCTTTCACTCAGACAAAGAAATGGTAAATACAATAATTGGGGTTTAACTTACTCTGTTACAACAGCGGGAGCAGCACACACGTACTCCAAGACGTTTCCTGTATAACTGAGGTAACTCAGGTAGGTACCTACTGACCGTACTGGGCACGAGTCACAGACCTGTCAGTAGCTGCAGAATGAAGGGAAGGGAGTAGGACTGAACTGCTAATTGATGAACAGTAAAGGCTACAGTGTCGTCATAGCTTACCCGCACCAATCACAGGATCAGAGTTGATGACGAAATAAAATAGTGGCCAATCAGGTGGAAGCATCGCGGGCCGTTTCACTGAAGCCCCAAATAACAAATATGGCACTCCATACGCAGATAAAACGTAGTTTTTTCATCAGTGTTCTAATAAAGATATTAAGGGAGAAAATAGGTGATGTGGTATTGGTAACGTTTAACTCATACACCATGCTTCCTGTAGCAGGTATATTTGAAATTTAGTGCTTAAGCGAGAAATTTACTAATAATTTATTTACCTCTAAAAGCTTTTTACATCCCAACAAACGCAAATAAACAACGAAAATATTACTTAGGTTATACAAATAGGAATTCTATCATTTTGAAACTATTGCAATACTAATTTAGTTAGATTAGATAGGCGGCAGTAGGCGAACCAATAGGCCCATTCCCAAAGAGACACCCAAACTTACGCCCCGGCCCTCTATGAGCTATTGCCATAATGTTAGTAGGATAGGTTATAGAGGACTAGAGAAAAGAGAAAAAAGGGGGAAGAATCCCTGCCAAAGAGACGGTCATGAATGCACGCAAGTACGATCAAGAGCCGCTGATATGCGGAGCTTGGAGATGTCAAACTGTGTAGTTGGAGCGGGAGAAAGACGAAGACGGATTAAGGTAGCCTCGGAAGCCTTGACCGTTAAGAGTTTGCGACTCCTGGAGGAGGAGTTTTTAGCTGTGGAGGATGTCTCTCCCAATGTATGTCAAGACGATTTTTAAACGCGCTGACTCCGCACTAACAACATCGGAAAGGAGCCTATTCCAAGTTCTGACTATGAAATACGGAACGAACTGCTGACTTAAGGTCGTTCTGCGAGCTTCATGCTCGAGTTTTGAACCGTTGTTTCGCAAGCGATCATTGAGGTCTCAATCAAAGAAAGAGTCCCGTTGTAGGTACGTCGTTGAAGCCATTCAAATACTGTAATGTTTCTATTAGTTGCCCCCTGAGTGGTCTTTGCTTGAGAGAGATCAGACCCAGTTCATTCAGGCGACATTCATACGGCTTGCTTCGCAGCTGAGGTATCAATTTCGCTGCTCTGCGATGGACTCTTCCCATGTTATCGATATCTTTGTACAGATGTGGCGACCAGAAGTGAACAGCAAATTCTAAGTGTGGCCGCACTAATGCCGTATAGAAGGGAACGATGATGTCCTTGGACTTGGATTCAAAATTTCTGGTGATGAATCCGAGTACTCTGCTTGCCATTTTCAAACTCTTGTCGATTTGCTGTTTTGCAGCTTGTTTGTAATAGCGATTCCCAAGTCACGTTGTTGGGTGACAGCAGCCAATACCGTGCCGTTCATTTTCAATGGGGTTGAAGGGTTCACCAGCCCTATGTGCATTACTGACCATTTGTCGACATGAAAGTTCATCTGCCACGTTGGGCTCCATTCCATGAGGTGGTCAAGGTCTTGTTGGAGCTCGGCTCTTTTAGTGTTTTAGTGTCAGGATGACATATTTTAGTATCATCCGCAAATTTACTGATTATACTACGGATGTTAAGATCAAGATCATTGACGTAAATTGAGAACAGAAGCGGGCCAAGCACGCTACCTCGTGGAACCACTGGTGATACATCCAGGCGCTCGATTTCAAGCTTCACTCGCTGCTACAGACCCATAAGCTATGCCCTGATCCATCGTAGTCTCCCTGGATGCCATGGGCTTCCAATTTTTTTCATTAGCCGTTGATGGGGGACTTTGTCAAAAGCCTTTTCGAAGTCTAGATACACAAGGTTTACACTTTTTGTTCGTCTTTAATATCTATAAGTTTTGAGAAAAAATCCAGTAGGTTTAGCAAATTCAATACATTATAGAAATGAAGCTTAAGTTTAAGCTGCCGATTCATAGTGCATTATATTCATGAATTTTTAAAATATTTTGGCCGTTGAAAACGGCGAAAATTGAAGGCCTGTACGAAACGTGCCCACCTATAACGTTTGGATTTATAATGAAATTTTCGCATCATTGGCTTGCGACAGTGACGTTATCAGTGACGTCACGGCAAGTTTACAGTAGCCAATCACAGTGCTTGGCTATTGTGATGTTACGCCCCAGGACGCCTATGATTTACCCTTAGCAGTTGTACTACTACGCTTCCCTTTAGTGTGGTAGCTGCCACTTGTGGTTGCCACAAGTCGCTAGTGTGCGCGCTGCCGGCTACAAAACGCCACCTCAAAATGCGGTGTCTGTGGCGGGGACGAGCGACAGCTCGCCACAGTCCCGAGCTCCTGACACCAGTGTGATTGGAAAAGCTTGAAAAAAATGGGAACCTACGGGAGAAAATACCCCCCCCCCACTTGTGGCTCTACAAAGTGGCCAGTGTGCTCGGGGCCTTAAGCTACAAGCAGTAGTGATGAGCAGCGAGAACTGATTGACAACGGGCTGGTCATTGTTACGGTGTTACCTCTACCAAGGAAGTACCGTACCTTATGTTTTTACCGGGGTTTGTCTCTTGGCAGCATAACTCAAAGAGATATGGCCGTATTTTCACGAAATTTACAGCACGTAACACTTAGGAATGGTAAAAGAAACAAATGATTGACCTTTGGTGATACGTCGAGGCGTGCAATGGTTATCTTGTGTGTTTGTACTGCGTAGCTTGGTGGACGTCTGCGCTCTTGGAGTGCAGCTTTAGTTATTATTTTGATTATAATCCACGATTTAAAAAAAAAATCGGCCGGGTTGTTAATACGAACAAAAGCGACCAATTTTTGTAGGTAACTGTCCATAGAGATGGCAATAATTCATGATAAAAAACTCTCTGCCAATAATGTAGCTACTTCGGACAAGCCGGGACAACTAGGTAAATACCTAATCAAAATCTCAGGGCAAATTCACAATGCAACCATCACAAAAAAAAAACACCACGAGGCACAGCTTGGGGCGTTGCAGTAAGCAAGAGGAGCTCACACTCTCAAATACTACGGTTAGTATCCTATGCCGCTGGCTGCTTTATAGCATACTCAGTTACTCACCCCTGGAAAGTAATAAAAAAAAATAATGTTGGCGTAACCAGTTAACTTCCCAGAACCTACAGAATATAAAGCACATAATTTCATAGTATTTTCAGGACTACATAGTACTCAAGACAGTACTCCGATGATGCAGCGCCGTCCAGCTCATTTGACTTCACGTTTAGCCACTCACAGCTGAGGCTAAATTAGTAAATATGCAAGTATTTACTGAGGATTTTGAGGTATCCACATACACTCTATATCGTAGAGCAAATAATTTTATCGCAACAACAGAACCTACTCTTTATAGTGACTACACAGAAAATTGGTGAGTGGTTTCGAGGGCTGCTAGCTCGCGAATAGATCCACAAAGAAACTCTGCAGTAATATTTTGGAAAATTATATCACTGCGAGTGTATGTACGATTTGTGTGTATACGTACAGTAGGAGGTCACGGGATTTCAACGGGGACGCAAGAAGAGGACCGGGTCGCTAGTTGCCACAACATGCCAAGGCAAACAATAGAAAAAGACAAAAAGAAAAATTTTACCATGGATGGGAACTTGCAGGGTCTCCTGAAAAAATCAATACTGCCCAAGATATCACAAATATTCAGTAACGTTTGCACTTGGAAATATCCAGGAGCTGATGAGTGGTGGTAGAAGTAGTATGTATTATCCCAGTTTGTCTACCTACCCACAGAGTACACTGTGATCCAAAGAGAGGAAGAATGAAGGGACATAAAGAATTTCAACTGAAACGTGGAATCCATGCACGAGTCAAAGCGCATGGGAACAGCAAGTCGGGAAAGAAGATAAAAAGCAGAACACAGCATCATCAGTTAGAGTATGAAGCTGGAAGGAAGCAAAGCGGGCACGAAAGACAGACATCCCGAAGGCCTAGCTAACGGCTAAAGTAACCTACAGGGTCCCCCCCAGGGGGCGCTGCTCCCCATAACATAAGTAGGATGGGCGAACTTAAACTAACCTAACCCTACGCCCCATGACGGTCGTGAAAATGAAGAAGTTATGGTTTTATGCAAGCGATACTGGATAGACAACGAAGTAAAATCGCAATGGTGACGTGCAACACAAGCAAAGAAAGACGTAATCGCAAAGAAATAGCATACGATAAGCGGACGTCACGCACGAAACTAACGTCATATCAGCACACTATAAAAGCGATAGCTACAGTATTTCTCATATTACTGATAGCACGCACCTTCGCACTGATAAGGCTCACAACGAATTAAGAGGAAGAATCAGCGTTGTTACATAAGCGAAAAATTCTAGCCTTTACGTTGCTACAATCATTATTTGGTCATCGGAGAATTACATCTTGCAAAGAAAATAAATGATATCTGTGATTGATCACCCAAATAATGGGTTAGCATACACCGAAAATTTAAACTGCTTTAGGCCGATTGTAAAATTCACCACTTAATATTCGATCTAATGCAGAAATTTGATAATTTTTTTTCTCAAGGAGCGTTGCTTCAAGCAAACGAAAAGTATAACTTCTACGAAAAATCCCGTTTCATGAGAAATGTACGAAAAAAGCGGCAATCCTGCCATGACATTCGCCATTGTGGTTGAACTCTGTGTTGATGATAACTCTACCGATAACAACGTCAATATATTGCTCTTGAGAAAACAAGCGCGCTATTCCTATAGCTGAAAAATTTGCCACGTATTTCGATTTGGCAGTGCACAGAAAAAATTTTTGCCAGACCGAATTTCTTTCGATTCATCTAGTGCTGAGCATTTATTATCAATAAATAGTATTTTCAATGAGCAGATAATACACCTACTCGTATAAAATCAGGGTTAACGAAACAAATTGGTCCACTCATAACTAACTAAATTGAAGAAGATCAATTTTCGTAGCAATAGCTCACTTGAAATTTACCCATTTTCATGCGTTCATCTATTAAATATCTATACGGACCGGCAAGGATTAAAACAAAAGATGTAGTGATGCGCAGACATCACGTTTTATCTTTAATGCGGATGATGAAGGGTTACGGCAGAAACTGCAATAATACACAGACACTGGCCATAAGAAAAGCAAAGGGAGTACGGCGGGAGCCACAGCACATAGGACCGTCTGCAGTGTGGGCTACAGGAAGAGCGCTTCCGCTGGTGGGCCGACGGCTGGACGGGACGCCACACACAACAGGCCTCGCTCTTATAAAACATTTATGTATCAGTGCATCCGTTTCTTATGCGCCGCACAGTGTAACTTGATTAGTTCACGGGGTACATCACCACTTATCAAGTGAAGTGATGATGCTGGCTTGCAGAACCAGCGCGGCACACATGCATATACAGGTGGTCGTTTTACAGCGGCTTCGATTCACTCAGTGCAATGCAGATAATCTCATCCCAGTGGCGTTGTTTTAATCTGCGAGAAGGTTAATCTTAGGCTTTTGATACCCCATTTTTAATCGAGTCTTAGGCGGTAATCGCAAATGCTTCGAACTTATGAAAAGTCATACTTTTGTCATATCCGGCGCCAAGTTACAATTACAGTATAACTATTAGTACCTATTATACATCCCTGTATCAGCCTCCCCAACCCACAACGTTGGCGGCAATTCCAAGAGAAAAGGACTATTCTTCTGTCAAGCAATACGAGCAATCATTGTAGTGAACATCAAATCTAGAAAGAAAGGATGAGCAGTGAGCTGGTTCATTAGTGACGTAAGATAAAGAAAGCACAGTGCATGAGCGGGGCAGACAAGACCACCCGATTGCTGCTCAAAAGCAAGCTAAGGCAACCCATGGAGTCTAACTTGCAGAATTAGCAGGCTTCTTCACTCAAGTGAATTCATCTTGTCAACGTTCCAACATGAAGTGTGATGCAACCAACAAGAAGAAAAAGAACCACAAACCATTTCAGACAGACAAAAATAAAAGCAAGAAAATGGAGCAGCAAGACAACAGTGCAGACGGTCTCTTCCGCAGCTCTCCACGCGGCGTCACTTACCGCTATTGACGATCTATCTTGCGGAAAGGCAGCCGCGTCTTCCTACACTAAGCAGAAAGGCTTAAAAATTCCAATACTGGCCCTCACTGTACCTATTGCTAATTATCAAGTCCATTGCTGATAGCAAAAATCATTTCAATGACACCTATGCCGGGATCACTCAATGCAATGACACGTTCTATTTAAGAGCAAATGTTCAGCCTACAGGTCGTTCCTGTGAAGAACTTTCTATGAGCATC
>LQNS02000227.1:2170530-2186103 GCA_001587735.2 Parhyale hawaiensis
AAGCTACACACTTTCACTGTGGATCGATCGGGAGGACGCGCGAGCGGAACGTCCACTGATAACTTGATTGAGCGTGTGGTGGTTCGACGTGGTTTCGACATGCACGAACATGTCGTATCACAACAGCACCAACAGTTATGCAATGGATATTACACACACACATATACGGTATATAGGTACGTTAAACCGGCATGTAGGCCCGCGAAGATTGCTACACAGGCCTGACTGCAATACAACCCCGACGACCGCTCATCCATACGCGTAGACATCTGATGTCTACCGATGTAGCACTGCTAGCCGCAGAGGACGTACAGCAAGTAGATCTCAATGAGCACTCAGCCATACTCTGGTCCGGAGGAGCGAGTGCTACTGCGACTTGAAGGTAACGTGTCTAGTAACTTTGCTTTACTGATATAGTTCTGGTTTTACAACCGCAGGTTTCCTTCACTAACCCTACACTGTGTGACTTAACCTATTAGGGACTAACTCGAGTACAGCAGCTGTCTAGTGTTTGTAGATTATTCGTACCCAACTGAAAAGATCTAAGAAAGACCACGTCATTAATAGTTTATCTTTTTTTTTCTATAGAAATAACCCTATTAGATACGTCCTACATACCGGTACGATAGATTCAACATACGCAGCGAATTAAGTGTTAATATTACCATAGTTATGCACATCATACGTTAAATGAGTAGATTTTTTAATTAGTACATGGGCATCATACATTAATAGACAGGGCGCCTCTATCCCTACGCACCCAATATGAATAGGTACATTTCCTATATTAACCCTTTGTCTCATGGTGTGGGCTACCACCACTTATGCAACGTCCCTAATCCTGTTATTCCTACAGAAAAGCAAGTTAATTGATGAATCAAAGGGTCAATACAAACCGTACACTTACTCTAATACAGAGTTATATCCAGTAGTTTAAGGCTTCATTTCCACTAATTATAGATGCGATCTCAATCATCTCACAGAGGAAGCAAGAAGGGACATACCGTACGTCGTTAGAAATGTGTAACCGATGAACGATGGTGCACTTATGCGGGATCGACGCGCACGGGATCAGCCGTACGGAAAAATAAAAAGAATAGAACAACGCACCATCAATACGACCATGAAATAGGAAAAAAAACCGTGAGCACAAAGGAATGACGCCGCCCCGAACCCCTGCCTAGCTATGGCCAAGATATGGTACCCTACAGGTAAACTCCTGAGTCGCTGCTCCCCATAACGTAGGATGGGTAAACTTGACTAATCTAACCCTATAGTCAATCCTGTGCCCCCTGAAACATTATGTATATACGTGCCTACCTACACTTCTAATATCAACAATAAGTGCGCTGCAAATGTTGCTACATACATGAATTTCTCTGCTAATAAATATGTCTGCTATATCAACAAGTAGCTATATACTTCCTATGTGAATAATTGCGATGTTATATAAATACGCATAATTATTTTACCAAAACGTACCCATACGATTTGATACCTAGAAGGACCAGTGTGAATTACCTATCCGTCTATATAGTTTAAGCCTCCCTATTAACAGTGTGCAAAGAGACTCTAAGAGAAGAAGAAAGGACATAGAGTATATCGAGAGAAAGCTGAGTCCACGCACGACGGTGTGCCCACACAAGATCAACTAGCATGAGAACAACAAATCAAGAAAGAAAAGGAAGAACACAAGAAAGCGTCATTAACAGAAGTACGAAAATGAAAGCAAGCTAAGTAGACACGAAAAAAGATATCTCGAGGCCCGCGGTGGGCTGGGGCAACGATTGGGGTCTCCCCCTGGGGGCGCTGCTCCTCATAATTAGGATGGGCATACGTCGCAAGATACGGTAAATCTTCAGAGGCAAAAACTGGTAAAAACGGGCACGCAGTGGGGAGCGAGCAGAGAGGGAGAGTTTGGCAAGCAAGGTGTGTGTGTGGATGTGTCACTTCACACAAACATACGGACACGCGCGCGTGCGCCAAGTCAACCAACACGCAGCCGCTGGCATTCCTGCGACGCTGACCCACTCACTCTACAGTACAGCTGCTCCTCAGCATTTCCTCGTTCTGCGCGTGCCTCTCTAATTACGCACCTCAAAAAATGCCAGGCATTGTGTCCAAACGTGGCAGGGACTAATAGGACCCGTCCTACGCACTGGTGCCTTATCGAACCTATAGCTACTATCAATGCTACGAGAGTTGAGTAGAGAAACGTGCATCAACGCGTACTTGGTTGATTGCAGGGTTATTTATCTACCTAACTCTGGCGTTTCACACTGGCACCCACTAATGAATCGCGTAAGAAGTTAATATGCATATTTACTAAATTTTACACTTAAATGGACAAAATAAAACTATTTATAATCCAAAGAGAATCAGAATAAAAGCAAGGTATCCCAAAAAATAACTGCTGCTAACAAGAGCCTACATAAAATACGTCTGACAGCTAGAGTCTCATATACACGTACATGTTTAATCGAAAACCAGAGCTATAATACACGCAGTCCTCTTTAGCAACAGTAGGTATATGAAGGACATGAACAGTTAGCGAACATTAGGACAATGCACGATAAAGTTAAAGAGTTGATATCGCAAACAGAGAACTGAATAATAAAAGTGAATACACACATAGGGCTATATCCAAAATAATCAGAGACAGCGGTAGAGCTAAATAATTATCACAATAGCAGAGACGCGGGATACATACAGACATCTTCAACAATTATCAGGGACAGGTAAAACAAAAACCGCCATACAGTGACGCAGGATACATGCTTACATCTTTGGCAACTGATCAGGATATGTAGAATACACCACCGACTAATTGACCGCCAATCCTACCAAATACCTAGCTACGTGACGTGAGAAACGTCACCTGGACTTCTTCCGAAGACTCTCAAGGTAAGGTAACTCAAGGTAAGGTAGGTCTTGCGGCTTATTCACGAGTTTTGATAAAATATCTCTCACTAACACAGCGACCTCAAAGAGAAAAACGGTCCGTAGTGACTGACGCAAGGGCTGCAGTTATTAGCAAATAATAATAATACACCCTCAGAGGCCATCGACAAAAGCCAGAAAGTAATTCTGACCAGGGTTCGGTTACTTTTGTAGCTCTACACTTCAATCATTACTGGCCACAGTTGACTTGCACGTCTACGAATCTGGTGTTCCTTGCTGAAAAAACGAGCATTTAAATCATGGTTCACAGTATTATAAGAAAATAAAATTCCATGGTATTTCCATGACGGAATAGCAAATTCTAATATAAAAACGGATTACATATTTCCACTACATGCAATAGTAATTACAGTAGCTACTGAACTTAAATTTCTCAAAGGTGCACTTATAACACTTACGGTATATTTAACATGAATACATGCATCAAAAAGGTATTACATGGCCTCCTTTCCAACTCCTTATCGCCATCCTATCCCCACCATAGGGAAGGCTCAAAAGTCCACCCAGACGGTTACGACAGTACCTTCCCTTATGCTAGTGTGAACTTTACATTTAGTACAATCATGTGACATTCTTTTATTTCTTAGATGCAAGGGATGGTTGCAAAGAATAGTGCAGTGAGTTAAATACTCAAATTTATTGACAAAAGAGTTGATTCTGTGTGAAAATTTGGGTAGATTCAATAATCATAATAGCTACCTACTACTCGTAGGATCCCAATGTCAGGATGAAGCGGGAGCATAGAAAGTTCTTTGACAATGGTAATTTTATTGCAATCAATAATTTTCTCAATTGTCATTGATCAAAGTAAACCTAATTATAGCCTGTAGGACAAACATCGTCAGGTAGCTCTATAGCTCACTACAGAAGAAATCAATCTGAAGGCAAGGTGTGCATTAGTACTCCAGCAGTAACACAATAAAGTTAACTTGGCTACCTGCATTATGGTGTAAAAGAAGAAACAGTTCTTTAGGAAAGGGGTGCTACTCCCGTTTGGATATTAAGTGAACACCAATCGCAAAAGTACAATTAAAAAACCACCATAGCTTAACATCTCTTCCGTGTTTGACCATAAAATGAAAGTTTGTCTCTCTGAGTACAGAAATTCCATGATTTTTCAAGAATTTGACAAAGTTTGTCTTATTAATTTCATTTTCCCTGAGTTTTCCCGGCCTTCCAGGTAGCTACGACTGAGAACCCTTATTGTCTTGCATCGCTACGATTTGCTTCAAAATTTTTGTTCGGAAGTCCCTTTGTTATTAAGAGAACATTTTATTGAAATTTCATTTGTCGCCCGTACGACTTACTGAGCCTTCTGGACGGACTATCGAGCATATTGTAATCTATGAAGAGATTACTCAATTATCACACAAACAGCGGCGCATGACAGATGCCGTCGACAATTGCCCGCACTAGAGCCGAACAATTACAGGCTGTCAACACAGACAACCGTTACGGAGCGGGCCAGCAACACCGGATGTACGTAGGCTGCGACGCAACACCGTAACGCGTACGGTACCTGCATGGCTAGCGTCGCTACAGGCTCGATAACGCACGAAAACTCCGCACAAATTTATTGTTTTCCCAGAAGGGTTCCGTCCAAAATTAATACGGTGCACCTAGCAATGCTACAGCTGATGTCTAGGGCATGGAATGACTCACCGTAATATAATACCAACATATGGTCGCCGTGACGGTTGCTAGCTTAGAATAACTTGCACATCCATTTGCTTAAGCCTCCGTACGCACTAGACGGGTTTACACAGGAACAAAATCCAGCATGTCCAGAAAAACCGTAAGTTTAATACCGAAAAATCATTATGTTCATTATTTTCTTTCAATAATAACGGCGTTTTCCCACAAAGTAATCATGAAGAGATGAAGATGTGAACATAAGGCAACAATTCCTGACCACATAGTAGGACTTACCTACAAGAAACAATAGGCGCCAACGACTGACAGGACGCCGTGAGTACAGCTCGTGAGCTCAAATATTCGGGACGATGAAATGTCTGCCAAGCTGGCGCTTGCCGCGACGTGAGCCCACCCAACGCCGACATAACGATCTGAGTCATCTGACAGACTGTAAAAACAGATGAAGTGGCGTCAGTCCCATAAACTCGACATTGGTGCTTACCTGTGCCAATAGAATTCCTTGAGCCCATTGTCCTAAAAATGTTTAAGCCTGCCGACAGGCAATATCGGCATGATTGCGAGGGATATTTCGAGTTTCAGAATCACGGTAGGTACTACGTATGAGTCAGTTAAGGTAAAGTCAACTTGACCGCACAAAGCCCCCCCCCCCCCCCCNCCCCCCCCCCAAAACCCCCCCCCCCCCCCCCGGGGAAGCCCACACACACTGGTTTGTTCATCGGAAATAGATCAACTGGCACCAGAGAAGTAAGTACAACTGCAGTCAAGCACGGGTTATAAAGAATTATGGCGCAATCGATGGATGCTTCAATGACCCGCCCCCTCGACCCTCCCCATTTCTAGGCAAGGTAAATGCCCCCACGGTAGCTGTGTATAGTCAGCAACTGCCGACCAAACACACCACGCGACACATAGAACGATTACGTGGCATGGTACCGATCCCGTGACCTTCAGTGCAACAGTCGACCACGCAAGCTTGCTGCTACCGCGGGTGGCCTCAATACGGGGCCCCAATGCCGGACGCAGCGTCTAGGGGCCAATATTCCTTCTCCACCCCTGGAGCTACCTTACTAACTGAAGGTGCTGGGGCCGCATACTCCAACTATAGGTACTCACAAAGTTACGGGAATGCTAACTGTACAGCTGCAGACACGAATGCCGTGACACAACGGCTCGAGTTTCATCTTTTTTGTCTTCAATTCAAGAAATTAGTCATATTTATGCTTTTAATAATAGCTACAGTTTCTGTTACATTATTATAATTTTTGTCAAGATCAGCATAAAGAACCTTGATAGATCTTTCTCCACGAAACTATAAAATTTAAATTACCGTAACTTCAGATGTTTCAGTAACCAGGCCTTTATGAAGTACCCTGGGGTGATAGGTACTTTCGCGGATGTAGGAGAGAATGAGCAAGCTCTACGTGTACCTAATCGGCGTTTAATGTTCCCCCATTCGCTCCCCTCCCCCTCCCAAAAAAAGAAAAAATCGTTCTCACAGATTCAACGTAAAGACAAGCTTGACCGCGAATGCATAATAACGTATAGTATCTAAGCAGGATTACTCAATATCCTCGGTACGCATTTACATCGTAAAATGTGATATTTTCAGAAATGTTTAGCTCCTCACAAGTAGCTACGTGTAATGCGAACAGAAATAACATTACACCAGAGGTTATTTAACTGACTTTCAATGAGTAAGTCCTGTTAACCCTTACAATTATTGTGATCAAATGAGATGCAGGAATATGGACGTGTATCATGTCAAGCAAAACGCACAGCTCATGCCCAGAGGATCAACTCGCAGGAGAACAACTAATCGGGAGAGATGAAGAAGAGCAGATCCTGCACTACGTCGTGTTAACGGCGAACACAATCACAATATTGGAATCTCATCGTTAACAGTAACAGCAGAAGTGGCTCAATAGGTATGTAGGGAACATAAAGCACAGACATTCGTCCTCTTCACAGAGTAGGCTATTGCTACGTGGGTATTTTCATCTTTCCAATGGTGATGATAAAACCTTGTCGACAAACCCACTGCAAAAAAATTACGTTATCAAAAAAATGCTGAAGCTATATACCTATGAGATTCTACTGCTGCGCATCGCATCAGAAGTAAATGCAAGCAGCAACCGCCTCCAATGAAGTCAAAAGAGAAAATAGCTCCGCTGAACTGCACCGGGCACAAAGAAGGGCAATTTAGCCGGATTTTTCTGAGACACAAATAGCAGAGCTCAGGGACGCTCATTACGGATTTTTCTGCAGTCTTTTAAAGCGATCAACGGGGAGTGAAGACGGACCTGATGAGACGCAGCAGGATACAAAAAAGGCGAAATTTGGGAGGCAGAGAAAAGAGAAGATGGGCCTCCCGGCGAGAATTTATGTAAGTATGTTCAGAGATACACGGTGACAATAGAGCTTGGCCGTAAAAATCGCAAGTTCATACACGGTGAATAAAATATAGGCCAACACCAATGCATTTTATGCTTCAAATTTATACTACTTTCAAATGATACCAACCGTTACAGAGATGGAGGATAGTTGGAGCACTTTCTGGTTAAACACATCAAAACTTTTTCAAACGACTATTAATAACTCAAAGCTTGTAAAACAATCATTGCTATTCAGCACCACCTGCACCCTGAATGCTTACAGCTGACTTGGCTACGTACCTACTTGAGTTTTGATTTGAGTTTGACCCTCTCAATTCCTTCCCGCGGGACAGAACTGAACAAATAACTATATACACATTCAGATAACTGCTATACACAATGGTGAACACTGTACTTGTAGCGTTTGATATATACATAAAATAGGAACAAATTTTAAACCGGTGTCTGCAAAGTATTAGCAGGTCTCCAACTATCAAACCACGATCAGAAGTAATAACTTACCAATACATCAAGTCTCTCCACAGGATTGATCCGCATAAACTTCAAAAGCAAAATTTGTCGGTTCGCAAGCTCGTTACCCTACTTTGCAATTCGCCTAATTCAACCGAAATAGCTAACAACGTTCGGCACCTTTTTGAAAACAGCGTAAAAGCAGGCTAGTGTTAGCAAAATGATACTTTCATACGAAGGCACGGGTGACCCCGATATTGGCCAGGTAAAGATCAGCGACCCCACACCTGTTGGGGTCGCGTATCTACAACAGACCCAGTTTATTTTCTACAGATCGGTAAGTGTTAGATTTACTTCAATTACTCCCCCCCCCCTCTCCCCCAAAAAAGAAACGGCTCGCGAGATATGTTTCCACCGTTTTTCAATTTCAGTGACGCACCATGCATTTGCACGCACAACCTGATGCAAGGATGTGCGGCTCGCACGTCGTTCAGGCTACCGTAACTATGCTACAGACTTGAAATATGTATTGAAACGACATACAAGCTGACCATGCTCGCATCAAGTTGTGCGTGCAAATGCACAGCGTGACTCCCGGAATAATTTTTACGTCCTACGCTCGGAACGAAGTTGGGACTGAATACCGTAATATACATAAGCTTAAGAAACTATCTTAAAAGCGTCCAATAAGAGTTATCTTGCCCCGGATATTGCTTCTTACGGCAGCGTGTGCCACGGCTGCGTCCGGTTCGTACCTGAGAAGAATGACGTCATCGCTTAGGTCGAGCGTACGATTGTTTAGCCAATCACACGTTGGGGCGCCAACATATCCTCGCGTCCGCAATTCAACTAAATTCATCTCATACCTCAAGGAATAGGTCGCAGGGCTACGTCTAAGGAGTCAAGTGAAGGCTTCCTAGAGTAGATACTCTAGAAGGCCTTGGTCAAGTCCAGACAACTCTAGCGCTAAGCATTCTGTGCGCCACAACTGTACTTCGCTCCGATTGGCTGCTCAAGCAACGGCGTGTGGTACGTCCGTCGGTGCTGCGTCATTGTTCTGAGCTTCTGTAAAACTGAAGTGTTACTAGGATGGTGGGGAGAGAGGAGGAGTAGCTCGTTATTTAACTGGAACACCGATATTTTTGCTCCCAAGCTCTATTCCCGTATTCTGCACTGTCAGTTTGCGAGGCATCTCCAAGGCCATGCGAGGTAAATAAAACTTGACAATCACATCTGTCGATACAAAACCAACTCCTCACCGCACACCGGCAACATGCGGTAACCTTTTAAATAATGCTATTTCAATGGAAATGTAAGTATGCCTAACGGAGGCAGAAAAGAGGTGACTGCATTTTCAACGACATAAAAACAACTGACTACACTTTACCCTTCCTACGACGCTGAGGAGCCTCTTTCCATGTGAGCGTGCGTGAGCCAAATACATCTGTAGACGAAATTTTATGTTGGCGATTACCGT
Organism: Parhyale hawaiensis; assembly: GCA_001587735.2. NCBI lineage: Eukaryota > Metazoa > Arthropoda > Malacostraca > Amphipoda > Hyalidae > Parhyale > Parhyale hawaiensis. The sequence continues at coordinate 2,179,468 of LQNS02000227.1, forward strand.
GCATGTTTCTGTTTTTAACTAGCTACTTACTGACCATATTTTAATACTTGTTTCAACTGAACGCTTAGTTCACAGTGAATTGTCGAAATCATAGGCTGTGACGTCATAAGTCCTCCACTGCTTTGGCCAAGAAGAACGTCAGGTGTTGTATAGACAATGTCACAGACTGGGTCTGACGTCAGCCCTAATACGGGTTAGCAATACTAGGCGAGTTCGAAAAGTTCGTGGAATTGCTGAAAATACTGAATCTAAATTCAAGCTTCTTGCGCTCAAGCAAACATATTGCTCTACCACGAGTAGTGCGCTTCGCCGTGGATTTATTCTACTAAATTTCGACGTAAGTTGGATACATTTAGTACGTTTCACCGAGTGAGTAATTCCTCATTTGAGCATCACCATGAAGCGTTTGGTACCAATATGGCTGGGAATTTCGTGACTATGATATTTTTCTGTGCTTTGCTGTTTGTGTGGCGAGTGACAATTGCGTTGTGTTCGAATGAAGTGAAAACGAACTTTGTTTTCACAGTGAATTTGAGACTAATGGTTTTTAGTACTTCGATATAAAAAATGGGGACCACCATCTCATTGTTGTCATCATTTGCTTTTACGACCTGGATTATGTCATGTATCACAGTTGGAGGCAAGCTATCATATCAACCTACATCTGCCGTTACTGGTTTAGCAATGATGCTCAGAAAGAAATTTTCTAAAAACATTTTTGAATTCCCCTCGTACTTCCACCATTCCACCCTGTGATCACTACTACTAGGTACAAGAAAATCACGGGATGTAGGTCTAGTGAGAATAACTCTCCAATTAGGAGCTCTGCATGCCTCGAACGGTACGGTAGTCTGCTATAGCACAGTGATATATCACCAATCCTCGTAACAAAGCTATCACTTTCATTCATTCCCTTAGTTAAGAGATTAATCAGACACCGTCCGTCTGTAACGCAAAGGTTAGTTACGATGATGCACACAATTACTGCAGCTGCAGCGGGAGTTCGACCACGAGGGGACTGGAGCTCACAGATGTTCCCAGGATTGAGGTCAGCGAGTACTCTTCATGGACCCGTTGATGGAGCCGCCGTGCGAGTTTGTCTGTATGTTTGTGCGTACTCCGCGCTACGTGTTCGCTACGCGCTTGCCAATGGGGATTATAAAGCGCGCCCACATCGCATATATCTCTCTCCGAGAGAGGGGCGGTACTTGTCTGGAGATCTGAAGTTGACACTTTTCTGCGGAGATTTTTCAAAGCCGCCCCCCCCCCACCCCTCCAGCTGGGAGTGACAGAAACGGGGATCTAAGGAGGCGGTAAGGCACAACAGGTTGACATTATCAACAGTTGATGGTGAGTTGTTTAAGCCTCCTTTGACCCAATTACGGTGTTTCAAGAGAGGAAAAGGAAGAGACAGGTAATACGTCGACCGAAACGTCAAGAAAGAAGAGGAAGAGCAGTCAAAAGCACAATCAGCAGTAGAATGGAAAAAAAAGCAGTGTGGGCGCAAAAGACGGACGTCCCGAAGGTCTAATGCGTTGCTATTCCCCATAACTAAAGATGGACGAACCGAGGTAACCTGAGCCTATGGTCTATCCTATCCCTCCTGAGGGAACAGTTAACAAGTGCACCCGCAGTGTCCTCTTGAGAGGACACCCAGCAGACCCCCGCGCAGCCGCAGTGTCTGCCAGAAATTTTTGCATCCGAAATGAGGTATCTTTAGCAAGCTAGCGTAAGGGTACTATTGCAAGCACAAAAATGAAACTTACAAGGTTGATAGGCACACATTTGCCCTTTCCAAAACCGCGTTCATTTTTGTGTTCGAGTTTTTAGTTTTCGTGATATAAGGCGTAAAAAATGGGCTGCGGCTGCTGGGTGTCCTTCCAAGATGACACTGCGGGTGCGCGGGTTAATGATAGAAATGACAGACGCTAGATTACAGTGTCAAAAACTTGCATGCATGTGGGTACGGAGCGGCGATTGGCACCCATTTAGTTATAGTCAAAAAATTGAAGAGGAAGAACAGAATAAAGCATGAGCAAGTAGGAGTATGAAATCGGGAAAGGAAGCAAAGTGGCCACGAAAGACAGACGTGTCGAAGGCCTAGCTAATGGCTGAGGGAACCTACACGGGCCCCCTGGGGTTGCGGGCCCGATAACATAGGATGGGCGGACCTAAACTAATCTAACCCGAAGGTCTATGACCCATCCTATGCCCCCTGAGGGGTAGTACTCATTTAAAATGTAGGGAGAAGTTTGGCAACCATCACCACTACAACTAGCCTACTACTATGAATTGCACTCCCACAGTCTCCCAGCGCGCCGAACTGGCTTCCTCAATGTAAATAACCATTTTTGGCGCCGGTTGCGGTAACAGCAAATACATAAAACATATCAGTGTTGTTTTTCGGTGGCTTGGAAGAACAGAGAAGACACACCGAGTCAGAGTCACTGTATGCCCCTATCGCAAAAATCACACGGTTGCTATTTACCAGGACTATCGAGGGCAGCACCGAAAAATCGCCCAAAAATTTAGATTGGGTGTCGTGGTGCAGGAGGAGGTGCTGGTGGGACAGATGTACGTACAGAGGATGCGTGACGTTGCAACAGCTCTTGCGCATCCATGCACAAATAACAACCAGTTACGCTATAGATAAAAAAAATGAACCTCTTCTGAAAGCTTACAGTCTCCAGTCCTCTGATATTAAATGATGATGGTAATAATGTACGATCACGTTAACGTCAAGGCGGCCGTCAGGCACACATTATGTCGTGTCCTTCTCCTCTTGCCTTTCGTCATGTCATTATTACGGTACACCATCAGATAGGATTGCTGTCGTGTAGTATTTAATGTACAAGTATATAGCATACTGCTCTATATAAAAACGAAGTTCAGTAACACATACTCGTGGGGATTGATGTTGGTGTTCCTACACGGAGGTTACTACGGAAGTAACGTCATTACTATACGTCGGTAACTGGGGACCGATGTTGGTGCTCCTACGTGACGGTTGCTACGATAGTTGCAGCAGTACAGTGAAGATCAAGACAGGAGTACCTGGCGATCGATATTCAATAATTATGATGAGCTGTTCTATCACTAATACAAAGGGCTTGCCGAGTGGCACACCTGTGCGGGGCCGGCAATCGCATGCCTTACGGTAGCCGCTCAGGTGTCGGGTATCGACAGCTGTGCCTGTGTTGTAGGTACTGGGGACGCTCCAGCTCCACTGCACACCCTGTAGCTGTAACCTTCAAATGTGCACACTAGCAGTGCAGCAGCCCAGTGAATGTCAGCAATGTGGTTCACGACCGCTGCCCAAAGTGCGGGCTGTGTTACTCGGGATCGTGACGAGCGCACAGTCATGCCGTATAACTTGGGATGAAAATACTTCCGTTAGGTCTACCGCTGTACATCCTACCGATGTAAATGTGTAAACTAGCTTGCACCAGTCATGTGCGGTACACGCGATGTAGCCGAAGATAATCTACGAGCATGGCCTGATTGCTCCGGATTTAGACGAGCGCCAGGGAATCTTGCGATCTGTGGTCATTGTCGCACAAACGGCACAATGTGCCCTCATTGTTCCGCATCTCGATGAACCTTCGGTCATATTATATCATCTGAAAACCTACAAACACTGGACTTCTTTCTGTAAGTCGCAGAGTGTGGCCTCATTGTTCAGAAAAGCGACGATCGTTGGGGCATAGGCCTACTGCACAGTGCGGAAATCTGTGAAGACTGCAACTTGTCCAAGTCACGGAGAGTAGCCTGATTGATCTGCATCTTAATAAGCACATGGTAACAGGAGTACTGTAAGTCATCGCACGGTTCGCTCATACGCACAACTTACGTAATGAAACACGCGCTGCTTCTTTCCGAAATGATTCTTGCACTTGGAGCAAAATCGATTCACCACACCAACCGTAACTGCTCGGCGCACCAATCTTTTTAAGGCTAACTAACCCCGTTTTGCCCTCGCGCGATGAAGTTGCTACACCGAAGTGTAGAAATTCACATTCCTAAAACACGACAAATGATTCCAGTTCCACATTTTATCGCTGTATTGTGTCCTCAGCGCTTGGCGTCCCGTCTGCTAACGGATAATATTTCGCACTTACTGTCACCAACGCCAATAACGTCAAACCGAACTAGCTAGAAGACCGTGAAAGTAAAGGGTTGACACAGTCTTTATAAAAATAAGCTTTCGTAGGGTAAACACGATCTGAAACGTAACTAAATGGTCTAAGTGGACGTTGAAAGGTAAAATACGTTATCTGAGCTGTCCGCTCCACTGCGGCAGGCTCTCACGCACTGGTAGAGATCATAACCTTGCTCACGCTCACTCATCATCCACTACGCGATTGAGATCGTACAGGCAGCTGAAGCTCTGACGCAAGTCTCGGCGCAACTGGGACAGCTGAGTTGGGTGAGGTAACTGCAGGGGGCCAGCAACGTTTGCACCATGAATTTGTGCAACGCACTCTACACCTTATCATCCTTGAATTAAACCCATTTGAAATAAGGTGCCGGCCCCGTATAGCAAGTGGACTCCCCGAGATTCAAATAAATACATGTATAGGTATATGCCTGTACGTTAGATTAGGCAGGTACCTACGTATTCTAGCAGAACCGAGCCTTGCTAGGCCTATTTCAAATGTAATCTACCCTAACCTAACGCATACTCTAATCTAAAGTTAGCCATACACTATGATGTTCCAAAATATTATAATTATTATTTCCATAATGTACTATCATACTACATAATTATTAGCTAACTATAAGCAACGGCAAACAATTTTTCCCTCTCTAAATAAGGGAAGAAGTTTGTAACGAGCGAATAGCTGCCTCGGTATACGGAAAATCCCAAAGAAACGTGTACCTACTCGCACCACTCAGCATGAATAGCAAATAAAAGCAAGAAATGTTGGATAGAGAGGTTGAAAAATAAACCGCGCGCCTCACAGAAGTGAAAAGTTACGATAGTCCGCAATTTAAAATCGAGTACACTACAACAAGTAGGTACAGAGCCATCAAGTCATTCCCACGTTTATCGTTCAGGAAGTGAAACATTAATTGTTTATATATTTGCATAGTTCAACATATGATCATTAGAATCCTAGTTTAACCACTGAAGCAGTGAGCACTAATTGGCGCTATGTTAGCCGTGAAACGCAGTTTTACTCGGCATTTCTGCCGGAGAGCTTCAATTTGACGGTGAGCTCACTAGGTGCGTTCTATACTTCTCTCAATTTTGACGCTGGACGCTACTACTGGCGGGGAAATGAGGTGCAAACTGCGAAGAATCTACCCTGCACGACTGGGCTCAACCAATTCGCTCAGCCATGCGGCACAGGGCAAGAAACGAAAATCGAAGGAGGAGACACAAGAAAAAAAAACACTCGTTCGGAGAGACCCTTCCGTGGCCCATCACAAAGTAGAGACACTACCTAACCAACTAACCTTCTCAGCAGGAACTTCGGCCAGATGTAACATCTCCTGCGGAGAAGGCACTTGGGACAACCCTCGATTCACGAGCCCTTTACCTTCATATTCTGACAGGAAAAGGGCCCGCCAAAATATGCGTCATTGGGCAGTTCAATATATTCAACGCTTCAATGCTCGTAGTATAATTTCAGCGGGACTGTACGGCCTTTTAAGGGGGAAACGTTACCGCTTTCAATAGCAAAATTTCACGTGCAGTGATGATTTACGTTTATTTCTTAAAACCAGATAGGTAATTCATCCTACAATTGTATTTTAAAAAAAAAAATCTACATTTTCACGAAAGTCTTGTGCTGCGCCACGTCTGGTAGGAGAAATTAACTCAATATTAGCTTGTCAAGCCGACAATGCAACATATAATGTACGAGCCAAAACATGTTATGCTTTATTAAAAAAAAAAATAATAATAAAGTGGATGCTGCGTAACACACGTCGTACAAACCTATATTATGTGCACATGCAATAAATTCACATTTGTTATCTGGACCCAGCATATTTTCTATGCAGTTGCACGCGTATGACGCGTATGCATTGAGTACCGTTCGGTTGGGACAGATTTTCCTCGTGATAGTTGGAACACAATTGCGTCATGTACACTGATCATTATATGTGCACCTAACGGACAGCATGCATCGTGTGTGTGTGTGTGTGTGTGCGTAGGTATACGTACATGCCACGCATAATCTATTCCTGCATTTGTTCGCGCTCATGCAGTAGGTAGCATAGATCTTACAAATAAGAAGTCTGACGCCATCACGAGCACGCCAGTAGCAGCTAGGCACTTGTATATTTATGAAAGTTTCCAGCCAACATCGACAAATTGACATCCCAGGGTTGCGTATAGGAACGTTGCAGTGTCATTTTCTTAAAAAGGAATTGGTGGCGCTCGTATCATTCCATATTTTGAATTTGAAGCGAAGCGGGCAGGTGCAGTGCATCCTCCGTCGCACAACCACGACCATGGACGAAGACGAGCAGCAATACAGGAGCGTTGACGAAAATTCTTTACCGGCATATTGCGCAGGCAACACTCAAACATACCAGAGATTCCAGTGCTATATTGCAGCTTGATGAGTGGGGGGGGGGGGCTTTTCTGCTCAGAGGGTAGAACGCGGTGCATTGAACTGCAGCTGC
>LQNS02000227.1:2195128-2226029 GCA_001587735.2 Parhyale hawaiensis
TATGCGAGAGAGCTGGCGGAGAGGTTTCGGAGAGCTGGCGGAGAGCTCGCGGAGAGGTTTCGGAGAGCTCTCCGGAGACCTCCGACTCCTTAAAATTTTCTCCTTTTTTTTCCTCCAGTTCCTGTCGTTTTAGAACGCTGCTCTGACCTTACACCGAGGTTATCCTAATAGAACGTTTCTCGGTCACTGCCGCTACATAAAATGTCACTTTTCTCCCCGTATCTTACATGCAATCCCGGGAAAGTAATTATACAGTTACAGTGATAAAATTCTCGGTTTCCGCGAGTCTTTACTGCAAACAGAGAGAAGTAACTCGTGCGGTAAAATAATTATTGTGTGTTGCATATCGTACACGCAATTACAACAACTTCATTTGTGAGGTAAAAGGCATTATCTCGCGCTTCACAAGTCGTACTATGAATACTAACAAGCAGAACATGTAGGTACATCACCAGTAGCAGCAGCCAGTTCGAATTTCACACTATCACAATTTGGCACGCTACCAAATACCCAACACCGAAAAACTCTAGGCCTACTTCACTACACGCAAACACAACAGTTAGTACCAATATACTACAGTCGGTTGCGCCAGCGGTGTTCGGTGGCACCAGAAGTAGGGTGGGTGAGTGGGTGGGGGTGGGCTGCTACGGGGTCCACACCAGGATATTTACCGCTCTTCCATGAACTAGACCAACACTACACTACATTGTGGGCTACTTCAGCATATAAGCGCTTGCTTGGGGTCACTTAAAGACGACGACCTAATAAATTACTTTTATATTTTCATGACACCCAAACTCAAGAATCTTAGAGCGACTTTCTGGTAAATATTCCGAGTGCGTGATATGAATTTAATGACTACAGCGATTGCAACTCGACATGTTTTCCAAGTTACAGACATGATGGTATGATGATGTCAACAGCCATGGCCTAGTAAGTAGGTACATACAGAGAAAAATTACACGTATTCTGGTTTGGAGCTGCGCAGCACGCAATAGAGAAGCCGGTTAGTCTATTTGTTCTACCTTGACGCTTCAAAACAATAGAGTATTTCGTTGAATTCTTGCAAATTAGCCTGCATGCAAACCAAAAGATTTGTTGCAATGTTAGCCGTCGAGTGAGTTAGTTATATGTAGTTCGAGGCACTAATAGAGCTTAGATTGTCTTTTCACTATTCAAAGAGCTGTGCATTATTCACATCTTTCAGCAGACCCAGCAGCGCCATCGGAAGCCATGAAGTATGGGCGAAGGGTAGACGACTAGCGTGTCAACCGAGTTATAGACTTATAGCAGCCACAGCACGGTTGCACTGCACCGCTACAGAACGTGCTCAGCACGAGCAGCACCGGAGCTGCACGGCGGGCGGCACGAGCCACACACAGCAGATGGCGGGGGAGTGGGGGCCAGCCCCCTGTAGCGATACCTGCTCTGCGACCCTCCGCTTCGTTCCTCGTCCGAATGCTTTGTAGCGTCGTCAGCACAACTTTGTGTACACGACACCAAATTATCAAAATGCCCAAGTCGTAAAATCAATTTCCTCGTCCAAGTGGCACAAGGTAGCCTAAGTTACGGACATCTCTTCAAATTTGGAGTGGGGAAAAAAAAGAGAGGAAACAGAACACTTTTCTGCAGTCTCTGGGCACAGTAACACATTCAGCCGAGTGGGTGAGCGAACGCGTTCATATGAATGACGTGTGAACCCGACCTAATAGATTTAGTAGCTACAACTGTAAAGTCGGACACCTGCTGATTCACGGAGTCTGAATAAGATCTTCGACTTCACCAATCTACCACCATTTTATTTCATTTTATTCAAAACTTCAGGGCTCACAATGACAAATACAAAACAAAATATCCTTGCACAAATTAACTAGTAGACAATATCCTACATTTTTTTTCTTTTCTTTTGCTGTTTGTCCTCATGGACAGTTGAGCTCGATGTTGATCTTATTAAGAAGATGGAATAATGGCATACTAGGACTCTGACAATCTACATTCGGATTCCACAATCCTAAAACGCAACCAGAGCACTCTGAGAGCGCATACCTCCGCCAAGCGAGGCAACGGTAGCAAAAAATTCAAATTGGCTCTGAAACCATAATTTTCTATGTATAAACTGCAAAATCTAGTCATTTGTGTTTTTTGATAGTAATAACAGCTTGTGCAGTTTTTTATACTGCTAACAAACGTAATGACAAACATGAGTCAAACATAAAAACGAACAAACCGATCTGCACCAAAATTTAATCATTTAGCTATGTATTTCAACATTACTAACAATCCCTATAAATTTCATATAGATCCATTCATTATTTTTTGAGTTATTGGGCTAACAAGCATATAATTAAAAACAGTGACAAACGAACGAACAAACGGATCATTACCAAAATTTGGTCATTTAGTCTTTGTTAAATACCTAACAACTCATGTTAATTGCATAAAAATCCATCCATAACTTTTTGAATTATAGCATTGAGAAAAATGAGGCAGACAAACAAACAAACGTATGGAGATATCTTTACCAAAAGTTAATCATCTGATCCTCGTAACATACCAAACAATCCCTGTAAATTTCGTTCACATCGGTTCAGAACTTTTTGAGTTATCTTAGTGACAGACAAACACGACGAAAACATAACCTCCTTGGCGAAGGTAACAAGCTACTCAGTGAGGATCCGCTACCTACTTAGTACCTATATAGGGCTAAAAATTTCTCACTTGGATTTCTCTCTCAATTATCAATCAATCAATAACCTTTTGTTGAAATAATAAATTTTCGCTATGCGGCTGCAGCAACATTTTGTCAGTGACTACACCTGATCGTTTAGCTTTTTCAACTCATTGGCAATATCGAAATAAGGTCCTTTTTCTAACATTATGGTTCTTTCAAACTTGGCAACAGTGATACCTACCATATGACATGTGAAATTTGGTCTCTGACACCGCATCGATATGTACTGTTATGTAGCTATGTACCCGCCTTCTAAACTCCCAGCAAAGATATTGCACACACAGCTATTTATTTTTCCCAGCTGCGGCCATGATTCTGATACTGAGGCTGCATTGCAGCCATCCACTTGATCTTCAATTTCAAATAGCTTATCAAGTATTAGCCTACAACAGATGACCGACGTCAATCCCCATTCGACACAGCAGCATAATCACATTTTTTGTAAGCTGACTGAATATGTACAATTAAATAACAAAATTGATATCAGTATTCCAAGAACTAAACAACTACTATCGTCAATACATTCCCAGCACCAGAGCTGCATCGTTGATGATACCGTTGGAGCGTCAATGCAGATGGAACCTCTGCCACACAGTTCCAAAATAATTTTTCAAAGCACTGCTGCCATGCAATAACAAGCTTTCATGCGTGAAAGGAAATGGATTGAAAAACGTACAAATGCCTGTAAATACTTATCACATTTTAATATTTATATAGCCTATACATTCACCAACAGGTTTCCCACCGCAAGCTCTAGCTGGTTAATAGCACGGCATTTTTCATTTAGGTACTGGTAGCCAAGTACAGTACATCTATGAATATAGACTATAGCTAACATTAAGAGTTGGATTGTGGAGTCATTTGGCAAGTGATAGACCCCAGCTCCTGCTCCTTCCATTTTTTTCTGACTTTTCACCCCTGGCATTCCTAGGAGACCAACTCCAACTCTTTATTACAATAAGAAATTTAGCATGACCAACAAGCTTGTCCAACTACTACCAAAATAAACATATATGCTAAAATACAGAGAGAATCATTTTTTAAGCTTACAATGATATTTTGCATCAGTAGCACAATTTACAACCTTTAATTTTCATATTTTTTATAATTTGTTAATAATTACAATTTAGGAGGACTGTTCATCCAGGCTAAGTTAAATGCATGCTAAAAACATACACAAGCATTAATTTCCAAAAAAAACCAATGGTACTTTTTTTGTACCTGCAATGGAATTTTTTGCATTATGCACCATTTGAGATCAGAAATTATTACAAAGTAATATAAAAAAATTGATAATTAGCATGAGACAAGACTAGACTTGGACCAACTACTACTTGCTGTCAATAGCAAACACAAGCAATAAGCTAAAATTAGTAGCTACTTCTTGACATCTGCAATATTTTTCGGTATTATTTTACAAGTGCACTAAACTCGCTTTCAATATTTATATTGACATATTTAGGTAAAAGAAGGCATTTTAAGACTTTTTTCATGAATAACATTTTCATCAGAAATGCATAGTTTTTTAGATATTTGACTCTGAAGATCCCATTGATTTCCTATGAGAGAAAATAGCCCCACCCTCACAGTGTAATGGAAAACATTTTTCATAGGTTTTTTGGGTGGGGTTAGATTAGGTAAAGTTAGGTAAGGTAAGGTAAGGTAAGGTTAGGTTAGGTAAGGTTAGGTTAAGTCAGTTTATATTCCTATGTGGTTGCCAGGTATTTTCTCCCATAGGTAAATAATGGAAACTTCAAAGCCAAATACTGTATCTCAAAAACTAAGCATTTCCGACAAAAACATTATTTGTGAAAAGTCTTAAAATGCCCGTTTTTTACCTAAATATGTCAACAAAAACACAAAAAGTGAGTTTGGGGCACTTTTAAAATTTTTCCTATTTTTCAACATTTGTACAACTTAGTAACTATCACAAATATCCAATAAACTGAAAGAAACATATATTTTGTGAAGTAGTTCTCAGGAATCGGAAATTGAGTACAGTAGGCTACTGACTCTGGCTCCTACAGCCAGGGGGTTAACGACTCCAACTCTGCAACCCAAACCACAAATTCTAATCAACGTTTCAAGAAACATGAGTATGAGAGTAGATCGGCACAGAGACTGTCTCATATTACCCAGCAAAGAGGGTATTTCCAAGAGTAAGGAGAGCTAGTCAAGTGAACTCAGTTAATGGTGCAATGCAACAGCACTAAGCAATGAATAAATACAATAAAGTGCCCCCTAATTAATGGGATAATCCAATACACCCTGCGTACCATTCATTAATATTTTGGATTGTTCACAATAGATCTCATGTCATCGTGCATCTGGTAGAGGCTGCTTGTGCCACTTCTATACAGTTTCTAAAGATGTAATCACATTTGGGAGCTCTAAACAGATATTTCAAAGAACCTACACTAGAAAACTATCTCTCGCCTCATCGCAATGTTCAACACATTATTCTTTGTTACAGGAGCAAGCGCCACATTCAGTTACGCTGATCTATTTAAGCAAATTAGCTCCATAATATTATAAGAATGGAAGAGTGCAGCAACAGATACGGCAACTAGCCAAGGGAGGTCAACCCCTGATTGCCGTTACATTGTGGCTCGCCTGGTGGCCTTGATGGCTAAATCTCTTGAGCTGCAACACACGGAAAGCAAACTCGAGTTACACAGAAAAAAGTTGTGCGTGGATAACGTGTAAATATTGCATCTCTCGCTCACATTGACTTGGGAATCAAAATTAGTCATAGTAAAGATGATTGCATTGCGATATTTTATTACTACTTTTAGCATCCAGTGCTGAGTACAGTGAAACTCGTACCACAGGGTAGAAGGAGTATCGGCTGACTTTGGGATTTTTTTTCTCGAAATTTTCAACGAGATGCCTAGGCTTCCAACAATCATGATATAGCGCACTACTGCTCGTCAATACGTCACCGAGACGACACTCACAAAGTTTCTATTTTATCGTTTGGTTCAACTGCGTGACTCGGTGTATAAAGGGCAGTAGAGAATACTGCATGCACTGCGCACGCACGCACGCACGCACGCACACACGGACGGCAATGTAACAAAAGCTCCGTATTACAAGCCACTAACTAACAACAAAAGCAGCGGCAATTGTGACATCGGAGAAGAAGAAAAGAGTTACTGTAGGCGAGAGAGAAGTGGCTGGCCAGCAGCAATGCTACTGTAGCTGCCGCTCGCCCTCCATCCGTACCTACACGTTACGCTTGAAAGCAACAGGCCACCACCACCATCACCACTGCGATCACGTCTCACAAGTACACCTACCTACACCGCAACTGTAAGCGCTCACACACAGCAAAGATAATTGAACAGGCACATGTATCCATCGAGGAAAACCTCGCACTGATAGAAAGACACAGCATGACTAATGAGGCCGATGAGTAGAGCCACATATTGACCACGGGCCATAGAGCCTCCAAGCTCCACACAACACCACGGAGTGCTCATTGCAACTGATGCAAGAGCGCAAGTTGTGTGGCTCGCCGCTCGCTCGCTGCCTCACACTCTCCTCACCCCTCCTGCTGCTGTCGCCCAGCTGGGAGGGGGGGGGAGGTGCGGGGTGACTGGGAAGAGTCTGTGCGTGAGTGAGATCGAATTCCTGTGCGTAACTGAGCAAGATTGCGGTGCACACAGCGACACTGTGATATGCACACAAGGGAATAACAGAAGGACGGACTCGCTGCTTGTCACAGTCGTGCCTGCCCTGCCACCTTCAGCTGGGACGGGGAGTGCGGACCGCTTGCAAGGCAGCAGCCAGCACTTGGTTACCGACTGTCGTCAGCGAGCAGTGCATAGCCTATGAATAAATGCATGCCGTACATATCCCTACAGTGTAAGCTTTCTGGCGGACACAGAGCTTCCGGCAAAGAAGAAAAAATATCGAGGGACATGTACAGTATATTTGCAGAAGAAAAGAACACACGCAAGGGAAAAGCAAACAGGATACGACAGTGGTGGAGACCAGCAAATATAATCATCAGTTGCAGAAAGAAGAAAGTAAAATTGTTGCAAAACGACAGACACGACGAAAGCCAAACGTACCCAACACTATAAGAAAGACCGCAGCATTTTTAGCCATGAGTAATTGATTAGTCTTTCCATTTCCTGTCATGCTAGGCGCAATACAGTGAAGGCGAAGGGCCATCCTGTAGCAGCATCACAAGACACCCGCTTCGAAGAGTTGTAGTTCGATCTGATTTGCTAGCTTTCAGCCGTTGTTCCCACTCATGGACTGCAGCATTTTATTATCACCAGCGAACGAAGTGAGAGAGGTGATAATGTTTTCGTTGAAGATATAAGTATATATATATTGTAAATATAAGTACTTGTCTGTCCCTCCAAAATGTGGTCCAAGGAGTTGAGCAATGTTCATAATTTTTGTAGGGAGTTTGGTGGGTTGATCTAGATGTGACCCGTGCCAAAAAACTAGACCTAGTTGGCCATCAAAAATGACGGCGTACAATCTACCTCCACCGCGGTAGATTGTATGCGCCTCGAGGCGTCCTATTTATCACCCGCGAACGAAGTGAGAGAGGTGACATTGTTTTCGTTGAACACTCAAGTACCTATGTATTTGTATGCATAAATAATTTTTCTTGTAAATATATATCCTTATATAATAGAACGCTTCGTGTATATATTTAGGGCTCGCTTTTAAGGAAATATGTGAAAAATAGGCCAGGTTGCAGGTTTTGTTAATTAAGTTAGGTACGTTTCCATAGAGAACGATGACCAGGTTGCACAAGATGACGAACGTGGGTTCATTATCCCCTTATCTGAAGACACTTCCAGCTTGAAATACTTCATGAAATCGGAACAATATACAGTACATGCAGCTTCCGGAGACCGATTTTATTATTTTTTTTTGTCTCAAGTCACGACGTATAAATTCGGAAGATGAGCAACAGAGCATTCACTAATTTATAATTTTTCGCGGGCAGTCGACAATTACTTCTTCTAGCTTACTGTACTGTCTTTTCTTCTGGAAAAAAATTTTGCTTCAGGGGCCAAAATTTCAGCACTTCAATGAAGCAGATGTCTTAGTTTGTAAGACAGTATCTTGGCTACAGTGCACTCACATTGCATATAAGCTGACTGCAGCTACATTCAATTTTATTGCAGTGTTTTACTCAAGATTTTACTTGCGCCTCTCACTATGGAAGTCGCACGTTTAATTAAACAGGAGGATAGGGAACGTAAAAGAAGAACGTGACCAGTACAGTCTCAAGAACGAAAACGTGCTACTAATGGAGATTAGATTAGATATGCGGCAGTAGACGAACCAATAGGCCCATTCCCAAAGAGACACCGGAACATACGCCCCGGCACTCTATGAGCTATTGCCATTATGTTAGTAGGATATAGGAGCAGGAGAAAAGAGAGAGGAAAAAAAAGGGGGGGGGGGGTGAAGAGTCCATGCCCAACAGACCATCTTGAATGCACGCAAGCACGATCAAGAGCCGCTGACATGCGGAGCTTGTAGACATTAAACTGTGTAGTTGGAGCGGGAGAGAGAAGGAGACGGATTAAGGTGGCCTCGGAAGAGATGAAGCGTCAATGCGACACTGCAATGTCAAGAAAGACTTGAAGCATTTGAAAGGTTACAAAAGAGAATTAATAAGAGCTGCTGACAAGCGTGAGCGGGAAATGTGAAAATGGCAAGTCAGAGAAACGAGGACCTAAGGATGAGAGCCAGACAAAGGAGCATTGAAGAAAATGGAGCAGCAAGTCAGAGAAGAGAAGATTCCACATCGACCAGTATTAATTAAGTAAAAATATCGACTATAGCGAGAATTTTTTTCACGCACGGGTCCACTAGTGTGTATATATGTATATATATATATATATGTATATGTTTGGTTCAAAACAATGCCGAATTGTAGGTTTAATATATCTTTATTAAGTTTCTCCAACTGTCTTAGCTTAAAAACGATTCTTCTATCTTCGGTAAGGTGAAATAGTTGTCCAGTGTTGAATGTTTCATACTGGTCTTGCTGCTGTTCAGTGACATCTTCCATTGTTGTTTCTTGTAGAAGCTATATATATATATATATATAGTTGTCTGTCCACCCAATAATTGGTCGAAGCAGTTGAGCACTGTTCATAACTTTTTTTTTTAGTTGGGAATTTGCCCCCACCGCAGCAAATCGTCTTATGCCACGAGGCGCTTCAGTTTTTTCCTATGTTATTATTGGAAAGCTAATCTCTGGGAATGCGGCTGTGCCCTAGCCTCGTTCATAAAAATGACTTCGTTGAATTTGCTCCCTACCGCGGGTGATGGTCTTATGCCACGAGGCGTTCTAGTTCCCTTTGCTTTTGGAATATCTGAAGAACCCACGTAAGCTAATGAGACAGGCGTATTTTAATTACAACTCAGCGTCACGTACACTGCGCTGGTGTACCCGTCGGTCATAAATTGTTCCGTAATCATGAACCGAATAGCAGTAACATTGCGAGACGGGTGATGTTGACGCAGGTAACCGCTCGGAAACATCCATTTCATATGAAGGGAACAGAAGTTGTACAAATGAGCAATGAGTAAATTCCGCAACTCAAAGTAAATAAATTTACTCAAGAGATCCGTAGGTGAAGTTACGATCACCACAGGAAATTCGTTATTGCTAAGGTGACAGCGCTCCGTAACCGCATTTGGGTTACGGTCATATTTTCTCTCAGGTTGCGAAAGCCCACGAAGTTGTGATTACAACACGTCTCTTGAGCCTAACATGTGGCTGAGACACGGAGGTCTTTATTATGAACAACTGCCATCGTCAGTAAATGATGGCAAAAATAATTGCTTCACCGATACCACTGTTTCTTCACTGTCCTTTGAGGTTCTGTCGGCAGGATATAAATTCTTTTATCGGTACCTATCCTTCTTCTCCATTTGTGCATTATAAACTAAGAGAATAAAACTATTCACAGTGAGAAGAGAATTTCGTCTGTAGCCCACTATTTAGAGGCAGTTCAGTCAGCTTCAAAAACATTTCAAAATGCGGCAATGCGACTGTCGCCCCGCCGTTCAGCAGATAAACTTTCTATAATCTAATCTTTTAGCTAGGGATGGAGAAACCAACCAAGCAAACATTCCAAACAACCAAAAAAACTATTAGGAATTATAAGAACATTTAAGCCTCCCTAAATAAGTAGCTACTAAGCTCTTCTAAGAGAGGAAAAGGAAGGGATACATAGTATGTCGATAGAAAAACGGGGAACTCATGCACGAAGGTGTTCCCACACAAGATCAACGCGCATGGGAGCAGCAAGTCGGGAAAGAAGAGGAAGAATAGACATCAGTAGATCAGTAGGAGTATGAAAGGGGAAGGAAGCAAAGTGGGCACGAAAGACAGACGTCCCGAAAGCCTAACTAATGGCTAAGGTAAGCTACACAAACCCCCTGGGGCGCCACTCCCCATAACATAGGATGGGCAAACCTAACTAACCTAACCCTATTCTATGGCCCCGGGAGGGGAACAAACTATTATCATGTGGTGGCATTCGACTAATGACCTTTTCGAAGGAATACGTTTATTTGACGGTTAATTCTAAAATCACGTGAAAGAGAAAAGCGCCCTACCAAAGTACCGTACTACTGACGGCACTCACATCTTCGATGTCCAAAACGGGTGATGAAGCAAGCAAACGCAATAAAGCATCAGTACCCTCAGCGTCAAAAGTGTGAACGATGAAGGAGTCCGATGCAAGATTCTTGCAGTCATTTCTAAAGGCCGAGTTACAGGAGTATCCGCAACGTACGCACCTTGTGAAGTAGTGCTGTAAATACCGATTTGAGTGCCCGCAGCGCCCCGATTAAATGCTGGCAGAAAGTAATCACTGGAAAGAAATCCCTGTTTCCTTCATTGTTTTCCCTGATTCTATTCTAAAGAAACTCCATACATCCCTTTACCTTTGTTAACCTTTTACTCAATATGCGCATACATGAGTTCAAGAGAACAAAAAAAAAAAAAAAAACGTTCGCAGTGTGAAGTACAACCTAGTGCCTATCCTACCACTTGCGCGTACTTCAAATGTCTTCAATGCTTAGATTAGAATAATCTGGAGCAGCAACGGCTCTTGTACTGGTTAGCAGATGAATTTTTACCTCCGCCAAGAAGGTTATGGTTTTGTCGTGATTGTCTTTCTGTTTGGGTTCTTCTGCTCGTCTGTCACCAAGATTACTCAATAAGTTATTAACGGATCTTTACGAACTTTACAGGGAATGTTAGGCATGTTAACAGTAACAGATGATTAACTTTTGGTGAAAATCCGTTCATCTCTATTTGTCCGTCTGCCTATTTTTCATAAGGCCACAACTCGAATAGTAATGGATGGATTTTTATGAAATTTATATGAGTTGTTAGGTAGCTATAATACGAAAAGTAAATGACTGAATTTAAGGGATGATCTGTTGGTTCGTTCGTTTGTCACTATGTTTGATTTTATGCTTAATAGTAAAATAACTAAAAAAGCTATGGATGGATCTTGATGAAATTAACAGGAGTTTTTACTTATGTTTTAAAGACATAAATGATTAAATTTTGGAGATGATCGGTTGGTCTGTTTGACTCATGTTTGTCATGATGTTTGGTAGCAGCATAGGTAACTCAAAAAGTTATAAAAGGATCTTCACGAAAATTATAGGAATTGTTAATACAATCAAAAGGCACAAATGATTAGATGTTGGTGTTGATACGAAGAAAAAAAAGTTTTAGAACCAATTTGAATTTTCAGTTACTGTTGCCCTGCTTGGCGGAGGTACCTATGCGTTCTCAGAGTGCTCTATAGTTTATTATTTAACGCTACAGATTAGGTTGAAATAAACCGACTGGCCAGCAAACAAACAAGCTGTTACTATATTCGATACTAGGTGAGAATGGAATATTTCAGAATCGTATTCCAAAAATTGATCCATTTCAACGGCTCCACCTCAGGTTCAGTACCTAGTATACCTACATAGACACGCGTCACGCAGCCGCTACTTGTGCATCAGCTGTGCGTCTCATTCAGTAATAACCGAGTATAAACATCTACACAAATGAGATCTATATCTTTTTGAAAGGCTATTAGCTACAAAGAAAAACTAGAACACTCTGAGAAAGCAAACCTGCGCCAAAAAAGGCAATGTGAACGAAAAATTATATTTGACCCTGAAACCAAGATTTCCTTTTAACCATCACCAAAATCTGGTCATTTGTGCCTTTTGACATTGATACTAGTTTCTGTTATTGCTTGAAGATTCCTCCGTAACATTTCAAGTTATATTCTGACAAACATTAATTAAGGCATAACTGCAAATCGTCAAGCACAAAAATGAACGAACTGATCTTCACCAAAATTTTGCCATTCGTGACTTCAAGTTTCAACATTTCTAACAATTTTTTATAATTCCATGAAAATCCTTCCATAACTTTCTGAGTTATAATTTGACAAATATGATAAACATTAGTTAAACGGACAAACGATAAATCGATCACAAAAATTTTGTCATATACTCGTCGTAACATTCCTAACATTTAGTGCAAATGTAATGAAAATCAGTCCACAAGTGTTTCAATTATGTTAACAAATAAATAAAAGGTTGAACGGATCTTCACCAAAAGTTAATCATCTGTTCGTCCTAACATGCCTAACAATCCCCGTATATTACGTACAGATCCATTAATAACTTTTCGATATATCTTGGTGATAAACTCGACAAAAACAACTTTGGCGGAGATAAAAAAAAAACTTTCTGGTAGAACCATGCAGCTAAGTTTGAGTGACTCGCTTTGTATTCGCAATGCAATTTTGTTGCAAAATAATGTAAAACATAATATGAATCATTACCAAGATATAGCCTAAACGTTTTCGCTGCCGATACCTTCATGTGCACAGGCCTCTCTACAGTCTGATGCGCGTCACACAGCTGCCATTTGCACGACTATGGCGTCATCATTACTTCCCCTACGCGTTATTTCTCTCTTTTTACAGAACCTCGGCACATAAAAAGTTTCAATTACTTGTTTCCGCACAAACTTCCTTGGGGAATATTTTCCTCAGCATCGCAAAAGACGCCATTTCCACTATGATGTCGGCCCAATGGCGTTTTCCTCGTTATAGCTCGGATTACTTTCCATTACACACGAATATCTCTCTTTTTACTCATGTTGGTGTATGCAAACTTTCACTTACATCTTCATCTTTTTTCAAACTTAGGTACTTCAAGAAGAGTTGCCCTCGTTTCGCAGAGTGAAGGGAGAAATGATAGGATTAACTATAGGAACAACTACTAATAAATTTACCATAACGTACACTAGGATAAATATGTCAGCGTCTAAGTTGACCGTGACACTGTGAGCAGGGTAGCGGACGCCAGGCCCTCCAATTTATTCCCCTCCGACTCCTAGTTCTCCAGTTTTCTCGATTCCGAATCCCAACTCCGACTCCTTGATACAATTAGCATCTAGCGTGACAATTTTGTCCACCTGCTTAATATCTGGCATCATTAGTTCCATTTAGGCCTACACATAATTTCTTCTAGTTATCAAACTGAAAAAATTTATACATGCTAAGGAATTCCATAAATAGACACAAGCATCAAGTTCCAGAAAATACTGTGCTGTTATATTTGCAATGGGAAGCTTTGTTATTTGAACCATTTGGGACTGAAATTATGCAGTTAGTTTATAAAATACGAATAAATGGCTTTAGGCAAGACATTTCTTAGCCCAGTTAGGTCCCCCACTGTCAATCGCAAACACATGGATGAAGCTAAAAATATATTATCTGTTCACATTTGCAATATGCTTCACTATTATTTATTAAACTCAAGACCAATAGTCTTTGATCATACAGGCCTAAATTTTAAGCAATTTTACACATTTCGCTAAGCTGTTGTCTGGAATCAGAGCCTTGTTTTAAATTCCAACACCTAGAGCAAGTGGGTTTTCTGACTCCGACTCCCCCTCAAATCCTCCGAGCCCGACCGTTGTTACCCTGACAAAGGGTGTTTCTACATAAGAAAAATGAAGAACAAGTAGCAAGTGTATTCAGTAGGTAGCTAGTCGCAACAAAACACGAACACTGACGGCGGTGTGAAAAAAAAAAACCGTGCCAATCAATACAACGACTATACTACGGAGCAATAGACGCTCCAACGAAATACGCTGATAGGTAACACAAGGCAAATACCCCACCCCGATAAGATAAGAGCAGTCACACGTGATGCGGGCAGACGAACGACAAGGATCAGTTTCATAAAAGCCACATATGTAGCTATAGCCGGGGTACGCTACTCGGTACTTGAGGAACATGCCACGTAGCTACCGTACTCAATGTTAGTGAAGGAGATTGAATAACATATTAGGGGAAACAATGGAAATGAAATTGTAGGAAAAGTTTAACTCAACTGCTGAGCAACGGCACCCGTGGCCTATCTACATTCAGCAGGTCTATTGGTGAAATATAGCGGGAATACGCTCATCTTATTGATTGAAAACGCGGCGATGAAATGATGTCGAAGGAAAAGCTAGCAACAAATGAGTTGTCTAAAAACGAAATAAACTATTATACTAACAATAAGTTAAATGACATTGCACAAGCCTCAGCCATAGTTCTGGCGACATCATCAGCAGAAGGGTAGCTACAGGAGCGGAATTATGAGGGAATGCCACTCCCCATAGGCCTAATAGGTGGCAGACGAGCAAATATAAGTTTACTCTACAGGTCGCCCTCGGGTCCTAGAGGGAGTGTAGGTACAGTACATAAGACCTACACTCTACTAAGTCAACCAAAAGACCACAAAATTTTTCAACCAGAAACAATTCGGTTATGGCAGGGGTTCCCAATCTTTTCTAAGCCTGGCACCCCTAGAAAACTTTTACGATTTTCTCGAAACCCCCTACAACAATAACTGATCTGATGATAGAAAATAAAATTTACGCAAAATTTTGCAAAAAAAAAATTAAATGTGCAACCTTATTTTATCCAAGATTTCGCACCCACTGGAAGATCATCTCGTACGTATCCCAGGGAGTGCGAGTTACCCATGGTTGGGAAACACTGCCCTTTATTTTGCTTGTAACAGCTGCCAGTAGCTATATATGGCTCGATTGCTTGCGTTTAAAGGACGATCTCTTCTTTTTCGCATAATCTCGGTTCCATCATATATTCCGGTTTCCTTTAAAAACGTTTTCCGCACTCTTGCTCAATGCGTCCTCTCCCGTCCATTAGTGGTTCCCAACATTATTTGAGCCTGGCACACCTAGAAAACTTTTAATATGTTCTCGCACCTCATAATAAAATAAAACCTAGTTCATAAATTTCGGTATCATAGTGCGAGTAACTATTGCACTGCTCCTCAACCAAATTGTCGCCAATGCGTCATTATGGCAACACTGCCGATGTCTCAGCAAGTACACACTGCTCTGAAAATTAGGCCAAACGTTCCCGTCCATCCTCACAGCCCGTCAAAACGATCCGGTGACTTACTGAGCACCACTCTGCATCATATCCTACAGGTTTGTATTGCCATAGTCGGTGGAAAGGAATAGGCGGTCGGTAACTAACTAAGCACGACTTGGCTTTGGACCCTAAAGATTTGCATTCCCATAACTAATGGGGAAAATCCAGCGGCCTACTGAGAATTACCTACTTTTAGATCCGAAATATGAATGGCAGGTCCGACGACAGAGAAAAAAACACCAGCCCGTGAGAGCAGAGAGAAGTGCGGTGCAGCAGCACCGAGGCATGGCGCGCAGCAGGAGCAGCAGCGGCGGCGGACCCACAATAGCACCAGATAAGCACAAGTCAGCCTGCCACTGACACAATGCGCGGCAGTATAGCCTGGACAGTAGTATACCTACACACAATGGCTACACTGCTTACAAAAAGTTTCATAACAATAGGTTACATGCAGCAAGATAAACGACGGTCACATTATCAGGTACTTAATGAGGCTGAAGTCCAAGCCGGGGGAAACTGGAACTACGTCAAATACATTTGCCCGCTACAGCGTAAGGCATTCGCTGGCTGAGTCTTTGTTCGTACATTTTTTTATTCTTTTGATAGAGGATGACGCAACGAACAATATGGGCTACACCGCGATGCAAGTTAACACTTATTTTTTATGCAATCATTATTTTCCCGCATGAGCATGAGCACTTTCTTTTGGGATACGAGCACCAATAATAAACACATTGGTTTGACACTCCTCTTGACCTTTCTCCTGCAGTCGAAAAAAAAATCAAAGCACTGTTTTCGCAGCAAGTTGAGAATAGCAGAAAAAAAGATGACTCCAAAGTAGCATGCCTGCCAACAAGAAAAAATAACCGGGCTACAGCTATTTTTATACCCTTGTCTCGCCGCGTGGTTTATAGGTACCTATAACATTTCGAATACCGTAGTGCTCATGCCTACGAGAAAGGCAGGTTAATTCGTTATAAAAAGGAGATATTACACTAAAGAGAGTGAAGATGCAGTTTAGCACATGACACAAGGGAGTGCAGAGAAGAGCACGCAGTTGACTGCACCAGGTGCGCCACCAAGCGTGAGGTGTTGGGTGACAGGAGTCACTGCAGGGCACAAGCCGTATGATATTAAGTAACCTAACCATGCCGGAGCAGCACATGGTAGTCTGAGGCACACGTAACACGAGACTGACGTGTGCTATTGGTGCCGATGAAACCCTCCATGAACAAGCACAGAGACAGCCAGGGACAGACCTCGTGCAAAAAAAAAAAAAGAGTGGGCCAAAAGAGTGTAGGCTAGTTTTGTTCAGGTATCCATTGTAGGACGATTAAAAAAGGCAGGTATTTTAACATTTCTGGTACTGACGGCATGTATAGATGCCGGCCGCATCACAAGCATCGCAGCTTTGATTATGAAATAGAAGCGCGTTGTTTCTTTCTCTAGAAATACGGACGGCATATTTAACAGCCCCTCTAAACTCAATGCCAGTATTTTATTTACGTTTGTAAACTGTAAGTAGGTATTGTCAAGTGACTGTGTGCAAGCTTCGTGAAAATTTTTAGTGGCCCGTACAGGAAAATACGGGCCACCAACTCATGCCAAAGCTAAATTTCTTGTAACCCGTACAAAGAACTAGTGGTCCATAATTCGCGTTGATTATAAAATAAATAAACACAACTTCTTACAAAGTAAATTTTTTTAATGAGATTTTCTCTTAGAACCTGCTTACCATTCGATCAACAGAAATGTCAATCAATTAAAAAAAAAGTCAAACCATAACAGTGACAAATATTCATTGAATGATCCAGCCTCTGTCTGCAGCTCGCATCTCGACCATTTTTTTAAACCTCTCGAGAGGCATGGGAAACGACAAACTACTACTACTAAACACTGACTAACAATAGTACAAGTCGGAACTGAAATTTCTCATATTCCATTAGAGCCCCTTCCAATTGATCGATGGAGGGAGGGTTGGTAGTCGGGCAAATTCGGCAAATTCGGCATCGAAACGGCTAAACACCCGCACGAACCCCACCGAAAGTGAAATCTGCGCATGAGAGATGCGCGTAGGAACTGTAATGGCGGCCGCTGAATGCGAAAGGTTAGTAGTTTCATATTTCTTTGTATTTCGCTTTATTGAAATGCCTTAGTAGCACGGCCGGGCGATAAGAATATCATCATTGGATATGTTCATCGTGCAAGCATGGCTCGGGTCGCTTCGGGCGACTTGGCGACCGCGAACCGTACTTACACTCTGAAGTGACTACCTCATGACTATGAAGTGTTCCCGACGAGCTTCTAAAATCAGGCTTTCAAGAGTAGAGTTGTCTACTGAAAAGGTTTATTGCGGCACAATACGCTCATGACTGCAGCTAGTCGTACGCATAGTTTCTCACGTCGGTCTTGACATGTGCAGACGTTGACCTCAATCAGTCGGGTCAATGCGGCCGGCAATCGATAAATAAAGTCCTTAAAATCTAAGTGCATGGTCAAAGTCCGCTACAAGTTATCCGCGAGACCTACAAATAATACCTTTGTTAAACATCTAAGGCAGACGAGAACTACAAGAAATTCAAGAATGCAACTAGTACACACACACTGCACACCTCTCCTGGCGCTAGAGCGCTCTCTAGAACATCTCGCTCCACGGAACGGACCTGCACAGAAGACAAAAGTAACACTGAATGCACTGCAGTTCCTTTCTACGCGCAGTTTTTTTAACAGTTAGTAGCAGCAATATTGTATTTAACTTCAATGGAAGAATGAAAATCCGAAATGTTGCACTACAAGAAACTATTATTATTCATTTAGAGAGCTGGGGTGGCTCTTAGACGTGCACACAGCGACGAACCCGGGCAACACGCACACGCGCACCGCGCGTACACGTCACCATCACTTACCATCACCGAGAATGTCCAGGGTTCAGACTAGTGCACCCGGGCAAAACAGTCCGTGTAAACGTGTAAAAAAGGCAGAGAAATGTCAACTTTTCAGTTAGTGCAAGATCCCATTACACGTTCAGGCGCTATAGACGGTTTCGCTGGTACCGCAAGGCAATGGCAACAGTGCTACAAAACAAATGTGAGAGTCGGACAGAAACTACGGCCAAGGAGTTGTGGGCGATTTCTACTCAGACAGAGCGATTGGTTTCGATTCGACATTTGGTCGAATTGCAGTTAGCAACCATAAATCAGCAAAAATTTCGATCCAAAGAGGCAAAGCGAAAACTAACGACTGAAGTTCCGCGTAAGCTAAACCTACGCTGATTAGGTTACCACCATCACACTGCGTGGATACAAGAGCCTTCGTTTTTTATACGTTCCTGGTTTGAGAGACACAAGATAGAGAAAAAAATGAGCTATAAAAAAAAGTGGGTTACTATCGTTCAATTTCATGCACGTTTTATAATTTATAATATATGTCGCTGTGAATTTAAACCCCTTAGCAATTAAGAAAAATATTCAAATTATTATTACTACACTTTGTTTAACCTCCGTAGCCGGAACTCAGGCGTTCCATCAGAAATGAGTGTGTAGTATTCAAATACCACAGATAATTTGTCGCGTGGCCTACGTGCGCTACTACGGGCAGGAAACAAGGCGCAAAGAATAGTAGGAGACACTCGAGTGGTCGGCCTCTTTCACGGCCTTCCACACGAGAGAGATGAGAGAAGTCCCGCGGACTAGGTAAGCTATCTCGATAGACAGCCCACCTCGCGAAACAGAAAAGGATATACGGAGAACCTATCTAACTTTACAATACTAACCTCGTCAGCAGGAACTACGGCCAGATGCAACATCTCCTGCTAAAAAGGTAGGCACTCGGGTTTGCCCCTGGGGTCGTAAGGCGGCCCATAGCTAGCCTACATATTATGACAAGAGAAATATTCGAAACCATGTAATATTGCCATAGGTTAGAGTGGGAGAACTGTAGCCGCAATCGAATGGGTAGGAAGAAACGTTCTAGAGTTGCGACTCTCGTGTGTATAGCAGAATTGACAAACGTAAATAACATGCACTTCCACATTAGAGCGATGACTATCATTTTTACACTGAGTAGATGAAGCCTCCGTTTCCACAACAAAGGCGATCTCAGAGAGGAAGAGACATACCGTACCTACAATACACAAGTCAATAGAGACGAGGAACCCAAGCACGAGGGTGTTGCCATACAGGATCAAAACGCATGGAAACGGCCACTCGGAAACAACAGAGGAAAGTGACGTAAGCAGGAGTATGAAAGTAGGAGGAAGCATCGTCAGCGGGAACGAGACTGACGTCTGGTAGGCCTAGCTGGTGGTTCAGGTAACCTACACAAATCCCCAATAAACAACGATGATTCTCTTTGGCCTACCGAGAAATTAAAACAGCAGCAGAGCGAGTAGGGCACTAGGGATGGCTGAAAGAACGCAATTTTCAGGGTTGCCATTCGCGTACCCAACAAAGAACGACGAACTGGAGCAGGTGCCCACCCAGATAGAAACGGAAAGGGACGCGTCCAGCTAAGCCCAATCCTGTAAAAGGTTAACCCATTAATGGAATAATTTTCATTCAAGTAAATTCAATTTGGTACGAATATACTCTACACTCTTACTAACTGCTGGACCGACATACTCGCGTGAAATTAGAATGGATCAGATACCTGCTAGCTGGCTCAGAAGCAGTTCACACTAATAGGTCCATTCCAACAGAGCAGCCGCTGCTCCGGCTGGGAAGAGCGCCGCAGCCAAGAAAACGCGACGCATTCAAGTTCAGTTTACAATTGTTTCAAACGAAACCTTTCACACTTGCGATATTTATACCGCAGCGTTTTTCATTTGAAACAATTGTATATGCGACGCGTTTTCTTTGCCGCGACGTTTAAAAACGCAAGTGTGAAGCGGCACTAAGCTATTGCCTGTTAACGGGTCAACGTACGAAACAAGCCCGTATTTTAGGTAGGAATAACATCCGGCACATGCAACGTCATGAACTGAAGAGCGTTGGACTCCACCCTTAGCGCCGCCGCAGCAGCGAAGCCTCGTGCCACAGCAGGAAATGCCAGGGACCTCAGCAGCAGCAGCTCGCCCTGAGCACAGGGTCGCACGAAGGGACGTGCGACACACATACATACACACACAGGCGCTCCTACACCTCGGCTAGTTTGTTCCTGGCAAGGGATACAATGAATCAGAAGTACCTAGGGAGCGAATACGGTGTTTAAAGCTCCTGCACCAGAAAGGTTTTTCAACAGAGCAAAAGCGAAGGACGCTTAGTATGTCGTCAGAAACATGGAACCTATGTATGAAAGAGGGTGTTTCCAAAAAGGATCAACGCGCATGATAACAGCAAGTCGAGAAAGAAGAGGAAAAGCAAACTAAAACAGGCCTAGGTATGAAAAATGGAGGATGTAAAGTGGCACCCATGACGGGCGTTTCGAAAGCCTTCCTAGAGCTATAGGATAACCTATGATTACCCAAGTGGGTCGCTATGTTCGGGTCGTGGGATGGTCTAAAATGGCCGCATCGATCACGTTTTAAAGTAGCGCTAGTTCTACGAAAATCTTTGTAGTCCCATTCATGCCCAAGTAAAGCGTTGTCATGCGCGCGCGAAAAGCGTCAACCTTTATGAACCAAGCCATAAGGTTCTTTGCCCTACTTTTCTCTTACTGAATAATAGCCCATGAAGTGAAGTAGCATAGCCTTGTAAAAAGAGGGTTAATGGCTGGAAAAACTAGGCTGTCACCTCAATAATCCTGCTGACGCTAGCATGGAGCCTCAATAATCCTGCTGACGCTTGCATGGAGCAGCAGGCAGCGACCGCAAATGAGCTGCGGCGCACGAGCGGTGTGCCAAGCCCCAGCTGCGATGTTGAATGAGAGAACTCATGACGCTCCTCATTAGTAATTAACCATCAAAGAAGCTCTGAAGGATCGAATGAGGAGATTGAAAGGGTGTTTTCAGTGCCAATTTGGAATGAAACTTTGTTTTTTGTCGGCAATAAATCCTGTACAATATAACACATAGGATCGTTAGAGCTCAATAGAGGAGCAAAAACCTAACGAGTGATGGTACGACTAACTAAAATTACAGACAATAGAAAAATAACCATGAAAAGAATATGAAATATTTAAATTAAAAGGTCAGCAACGAAACTTAAAAATTTAAAACTACTGTCTCATCCGAAAAGTTGGAAAAACTCGAACATCACTGCCGCCAAAAATTCGTTCACTGAACAAGTTACTTCCACTGTTCCAACATAAGTAAGTCCCAGCGCAGTAACGTGGAAGTATTAAAGCATTAGGGCGTAGAATAGAGGCCTGTGTTGTCTGCAATGGGAATAAATGAGTGCTGCTTGTGGCTAGGCAGAGGACGGCCGCAATCACAATGTCGCAGAGATGTGCCACTTCCCGCGCTCCCATCGACCTCTTCAGGCACATACGGCGGGCTGGGCAGCGGCGAAGGAGGTCGGGCAGTGAAACTGTCGGCATATCGATGCCAGACTTATTACACAAACTAAAGGTGCTTTTAAACATCAGAATAAGGCTGCCAGCGAGCAAATTTTAGAGGATATGGCTCACAAAATGCGGATGCGATAACATACCTACAAACAATGTCTGGAGGAAATTGTTCGAACCGGTCAGACTGCCCTCAACAGAGCAATTTGAATAGGAAAGACAGCGGCACGAACCAAGAAGGCATTTCACTGAGCGCCAATGATACTGCAAGTTTTTTCTTAAGAACACGAACGGTCTAGAAACAAAGAGAAGTGTTGTTCAGATAATCGGCGGCCTTGTTAAGGAGCCCAGTTTATGCTGAGAGCAAGCCCCAAAAATGCAGTACATGCTTGCAGTATAGCGGCAAACATGGGCTCTCTGCCGGACGGTTTCCGAACATCGCAGAGAAATGTGCGACCAAGTAATAGGGCCTAAACGATACCACCACTTCTATCTACATACGTCCAACACAAAAACTTTGCTACATTTCTCTTACCGAGTGTTTGCCTAAGCACTACGCGTTTTCCTTATTTTCGTGCCTTCTAATTCATTCCTTGTGAATTTCGCCGGTGCGGTATTTTGTTGAAACATTAGGCGTCTCCGGCCCTTGCTCGCAGAGAAGATCCAACAGTAGATAAAGAAAGAATATGTTGCCTGCTAAACAAAGCAAGGAGCTCATGATTGGAATGGCGAACAGAGATGGAAGACACGTAGCCTTTGCGTACCTACACTGTTGCAATTAATTTTTTTTGCCGTACCAAATATTGTACGATTTTATCCTCTGAGGCGACGAAACCTCTGTTGGTGTGGAAGCACAACTCACATACTTGAAATAATGACATACTTTGATTATTATAGGTTTCGAAATTAACAACAGGCGTAGCATGAAATGGATGAGAGCAAAGCGAACTAATAAACATTCACAAAAGTAGCCTCCATAAAGATGTCCTTCGTAAAGTACCTATTCAACAGAAACGCTGTTCTGGCAACTGCAATCTTCATGTTGTTCTGTCGCTCGAATGTTAGGAATTAATTATAGCTAAGTTGCAACATTACGCGCGGCAGACGTTCACTGACAAACTTGGTTACATTCAAAGTCTCTCTTAACGACAATAGTGACCAAACTAAATGAGTTGAGACGCGCCACAGAGGATAGAAAGTAATTGACACGGGTAATGGAGGAAACCAATTGTTACTGACACGGGACATAGGGGCATACCAGTTCAATGAGGAACTGATGCGCGGAGCACGAAAAAAAAAATACTTTGAATGCAAAGGTCAAGAAAGAAGAGAAAGGACCAAAGAAAATCTATCAGTAAGAGCACTAGAAAAAAAAAAGAGGTAAAGTAGGCACAGGAAAAAAAAGATGTAGCTAGCCAAAATCA
Organism: Parhyale hawaiensis; assembly: GCA_001587735.2. Lineage (NCBI taxonomy): Eukaryota > Metazoa > Arthropoda > Malacostraca > Amphipoda > Hyalidae > Parhyale > Parhyale hawaiensis. The sequence goes on from LQNS02000227.1 coordinate 2,218,201, forward strand.
AAATAAGACAAGGGTAACCTCATTCTGCGGTTACAAGTAAAGTGAAGATCTAAAGGAATGAGAAGGGCGGAGTTAGGTGATGGATACGGCCCTGTCTCCTCCAGCAAGGGCAGGGGAAGCAGTGGCCTCATAACTGAATAGGAAGGATATGGAGCGCTCATAAAGGAAAGAAGAGATGCAAATGAAGACGACCTCATGAAGGGGAGGACTGCGACGTGTCATTAGGTCAGTGACACACATAATACGCCGGACTGCAGGCGTGGGGCGTGGGAGTAAGGAAACTGTCATTATGCTTACAAAACTTGTAACAGCGCCGAGTTTCAAGTATTGCCAGGGTTCCTAGTTGAAGAGCTCCCTTGTTCCACAGCAATTGCTACGATCTGAAGACAGAGAGGTAGAAGGAACGACTAAAGAGTCGATTAGAATTACTTTCGACCAGTAGGTTACATTTTTATTTGCGTATAGCCTATTTGTCTGTTAGTACATAACTTAAAACGTTGTGGACAGAGCTGTACGAAATTTACAAGAACTGTTACGAATGCTCTCAGCAACAGATGAAATTTTGATGTTGATCCATCAGTCCGCTTCTCTTTCTAGCATTCCGCGTTTTAGTATTGTGTTGGTTGGTAGAGGCCGGAGCTCTCGGAGTGCTATTCGAGTTGTTATTAACACTATTATCATTATGTTCTTAGATAAGCCTCCGTGCCTACAGCGTGCACCGAGATCCAAAGGTGAGAAGAAAGCAAGGGCATACAGCAAGCCAAGAGATATGTGGAACCGATGCACGAGGGAGTTTCAACACAGGATAAACCCTACCAAAAATCAGGGACGCTGCATTAGATATAACAGTATTTCAGTTTCCGCGCAGCGCCACGGCAGCCCTAAAATTTGTTAGGGAACGCGTATGGACACAGAAAATTGGGAAAGAAGAGAAAGAGTAGAACAAAGTATCATCACTACGAGTATGATATAGAAAAAAGCTAACTAGGCACGAAAGACAGACGTCCCGAAGGCCTAGCTGAAGCTAAGGTTACCTACAGGGTCTCGCTACTTCCTGAAACATAATCGTCCTAACCCTATGGCTTGTCGTACGCCCCACCCCCATCGAGAGGTCTCGATTAGCAATTACCTACTGATTTGGTGTAACGCAAGTCTCTTAAAGAACTTGACTGTTTCAATGACGAGTAAATCTTGAACAGTTATCAACAAACTTAAGGATCAAGTGCTTTGAACTTAAAAATTGGGCGGAATGTTGACAGTTGCACTTCTACGTTAGAATTAAGTCTCAACTTCACTACAGTTACGAAGTTTGGAACGCAAAGCTCAATCACATCACGATTTGGGAGCGAGAAAATTAGCAAGATTCTATTTTGAAGAATTAAAATAATCATTACCTATAAAACTTTCTTAACGCGTAATATAATCACGCGATTTTCTAAGACGCGACGACTATTAAGCTCCAAGAATCTCCAGCATCCGACAACGAATTTAATACGCGCTTGTTAAAACTCGTAACAAACAAAGACCTGGCAGTCCGCCTACTGCATTTGACACGGATTCTGCCTTCGTTCAACTGAAACTACATTAATTTCTTCCTATTTTACTAGTGATTAAAATGAGACCCATGCAGAGCACGAGTAGAAGGGAATACATGTATGACAAAAATATTGGTGGCTAGTTCAGGATATACTAAAGTCTGTCCACAGACTGCCTAAGCTGATAGACACGCTTACGAGCCATGATTAATAATAATTTAGGGATAAAACTGCTAGATCTAGAGACTTCTGAGCTCGGTTCACGGCAACTTTCCACATTGAGCGACTAACGGTTGGTATGTTCTAGCGGCAAAGGTAAAGTCAACTCTGACTGCACCCACCACTGGGAAACCAACATGCACTGGTTCGTGCTGCAGATATAGGCAAACTGGCACCAGAGAAGTAAGTACAACTGTAGTCGGCCACGGGTCGTAAAGAGCTATGGCGCTATAGCGAGAGGTTCCAACGACCCGCGCTCCCCCTACCCTCCCATTTCTGAACAAAATCAGTGCCTCCACGGCAGCTGTGTGTACAAAGCAAGTTTGCTGACTCAAAGTGCCCGGCGCCACAATGACCACTCGACTGGCTCGTCGCTCGATCCCGGCACCTTTAGTACACAAGTCCTGCTGCTACCGCGAGTCGATTTTAAAAACTGCAAGTTTAAATTAATAAGATTCAGATCTAAACAACCATAAAAAGTCAATTTACAGGCACTAAAAACGCCTAAATCAAAAATTGAAATTCTACCATGCATTGTGGGTAAAAACGAGCAAAAATCGATTTTGGCAATATTTTTGGGCACATCAAGCGACATTTGATGACTACCATTTGGCAATACTGGTGCAAGCTGCTTCCCGTCAGTTCCTTCAGTGCTTCGGCGGACTGCGAGTGCCCTCCGTTCCCATATTGGAAGCTCCGGCAACAACTCGCCCGGGGAGCCATCCTCTCGAGCCTCACTCTTCCTCGACTTGTGTGTGCTCTCGCTCTGCCTGGGTCTTGACTGCTCCATGGCTCGCTTCTGTATGCCAGTTTCTTCGGGGACGGCAACGCAACCGCTCGACGTTCTTCATCGACACAACCGTCAACCGGCATACCTATATACCTATCGAGACGTTCGTGACCGCGACGCCGCTAGAAGTCCTGAATTGTGCAGCCAAAAGCATAGGTCTCAACTCAGCAGCACACGGCTCTAATGATCAATCTGCTTCCGTTACTATGCTACTGCCACTCTGTGCTTCCCTTCTGCAGTTACCACCCGTAACCCGACCTGATTGTGCATAACTTTACTGTACCAGAGTTTCATTCACTTTGTTAGCTAGCGATCGTGTTGACGTGCACTACACATTCATCTGCAGCACGCACCAATGTACCTACTCGTAGTCTATGGGGATTTCCTAGTAGGTACGTGTGGGCGACCCGACCGCAATCGAAATTGAATGGGCACAATCGGAACGAGCGCGACTGGAATAAATGCGGCATGGAATAAATGCGCTACGGATAATAGTTACGCTAGGCGAAGTTAGGTCTTTACGCTAGGCGAGGACAGGCTACGCTGTCGCTAGGTCCCGTTACTATTCACCTGTGTTTTCGCTCAATCCAGTCTGCGCTGATTCAGATTCGCGCTCAGTCCGGTTGGTTTCCTTCAAAATTACGCGTGCGGTCGCAGTAAGTTATCTTACCTTTACAAGAGATAGGCTTTTTATATTAATGACGATCAGAATCAACGAAACTACGTTATTATTGAAATATGCACAGAAATTTCAGCGAGTTCATTGGCATGGCTAGCATGTTAACCTGCCAGAGCAACAAAGAAATACGGCTGCAGTTGCATAAACTTTAGCGAATAACGTGACACTCAGACAACAGTCTGTAGCAAGGATAAAATAAACAACTTGTAGGGTAATTTCATATGCGAATCCATCACCGCTGGATTAGCTAGCGGGGCGGCACGCGTGCCAAGAGTCAATTGCATGCAACATTTTTTCCATTTTTCTAATCAAAAGTCCATCATGGAATTAATCTATTTACAGAATATATATTTTTAAACCGTTAAATTGGGTTTCCGCAGCTGGTAAGCGATACGTAAAAGAGCTCATTTTCATATTAACTATCAAAAATATCATTCACTTGTAACACACAAGGCTGTTCTACGAAGGTTATTCTCTAACAAAAGAATAGAAGTGGTGGTATTAAATTAGGCATTTTAAGAAAAGTAACTGCTAAAACGAGCTGCTATAATTTTACATAGCTACATATCAACTGCTCGCACTGGGCAGTCAAATGATGAGGAAAAGTGAACACTTGCCGGGCACGTATGATTCCTACTGCGTGTGACTCGAAGGCCATACACGTGTCCTCTAAGACCCGTATAGGTGGCGAGCTTCTATGTACCGCAGTAGGCCTAGGATGACATCCACGGCTGCAGACATCTCTTCACAGAAGACGTAGCCCTGTACGTTTTTCTAGCCCGATGTCAGACAGACGTAAGATGCGTACGACACGGGCTGGCTATATTACAGGAAATAAAATGCGAGTTATAAAAGGCTGGCACGATCAAGCATTGGTGTCAGACTTTTAAAGTGGTGCGCGTTGGAACTTCGAGTTGCATACAAGTCGTGTCATCAGAATCACCGTTATATAAGTTTCAAGCGAGGAGAAGGAACGAATGAGTTACGAATGTTCATGAATGGTCGACTAACGTGGGCGAGAGCAGCAAAGTAAAAGAGACGAGGAGGAAGCTGCACAGCTAACAGCGTCAGTGAAACAAAAGCATAAGAAAGCGAAGTGAGCACAAAAGAAGCATGTTCGTAAGGCCTTACCGAGACTAAGGTAACCATACACAGCTACACTATAGTTCCCCTAGAGGCGCAACTACTCCGGGCGAGCACTAGATTGCATCCTATGCCCCTGAGAGGAGAGTCGTAACGAACTGCTGGACGGTAGCCTGAAGGTCACCACTACAATAAGCAGCAGTATCTTGGTGAGCGCTTTCAAGACACGGTCCAGTTCGCAGCTGTAGTTTTATAAGATTTATATCCGATAGCTGTAGGCTGCTGTATAAGAAAACCGATGCAATCTGTTCAGTGTGTGTGTAAGACTTTCTCTTTGTGTTCTTATCCGCTGTCCAGCAGCTGCATCTGTGTCTTGGTCACTCCCTCTTTTTACCGAGGTACACAGCACGGCCGAGCATTCATCGAGATCTGGAGAAAACAATGCACAATCTGCGTGCGCATCGTATGACAGGTCGGAACGCTCATAAGTTCCAAAATCGTCGAGTACGATTCAGGAGTAACCGAGACCTGGAGCAGTGAAGCTGCACATCATGCTAAGGTCGTCTGAACTGCAACTAACTCATTTTCCCTTGATGAGGCGTCAGGTACGGTCAGTTGCTTGACATGGCCATGGGATTAGGAGCAATCAGGCTGCACTCGGTGCTTACGTTCAACTTTCTGCCATACCCAGCTTCCCAAGTCATTCCCATTGAGCCTATTAAGGCATGCATGCAGGAAATTATAACCCCTCCCCCCCTGCCAGCGCTGGACACTGCCCCCCCCCCTCCAACAGCACCTGTTGCTCGCGTGGTCGGCGCAAAGGAACCTTGCCTGGCTGGACCCGAAAGGGGAAGAGTGACGAACAAGAGGGAGGGTGGTGCGGCGGTGAGGGTCCTCCGGCATGGCTCGCCGCTGTTCCTGTAGCCTTGACATGGATCTGTGTCGTGTGGGAGCGGGAGGGAGCATCGCTGCTGCTGCTTCCCACTGGGGCATAGTTGCTACAAGAACAGTGTTGCCGTATCCTTTTGGATACTTCGTACTGCTACGAGCATTTTTCAATCTATAACAGACTTACCCCTAAACTAGAATGCTAGTTCAGTTAATTATAAAAATAAAAAAATGACTAGAATGTTGCGGTATAAAATTTACCTAAATTTTAAAGGACGTTGTAGGTGCCGGTACTTGGTGTTCGCGGTTATGAGAATGTGAGGCCCACTGCGTGTATAACACTGCATACAGTATGGGCGAACTAAAGACCATAGCGACGTCACAAGCAGCGTATCCAAAATCTATTTCGCGATAAACCAACAATTACAAACGTCGCAGTGGTATCCAACGCGGCATGGGCTTATGCACAGGCTACTGACGTCATCAAGGGATTGTATCGTACATAAAACAATTCAACACAAAACTGTTATTGGTTTCATCGCCAAGAGATGAGCCTTCCAGATCTATAGGCCCGTCCACCAATATAGTGACGTCACCGAAGAAGACCGACACCGACGCTTCATTCAAGCACCGCGAATACACCACGTGACTCTGTGCCGGTCTCATATAGACTGATATAGTATATTCCTGAACGGACGTTTCGGATCAATGGGAAAAACTGAAAAAATACTCTTTGCAAGGATAATCAATACAGAATTTTTTATAAATTTCATAAGAAAATGATATTTTAAGTAATTGAGCAACCTCCAGAGCAACAATGGAGATGGGCATCACGTGGAGCCCAGGTGGGAAGAACATTGGGGCCCCATGTAGGAAGGCCATACGAGTCCCAGCTCCTTTTTTAAAAACAGTTTTTGAATGGATCCCATGTGGGAAACACAACATTTGCTCAGGCAATGATATCCCAGCCGGGCCCCATGTAGTGCAACCCACATGAGCATGAGGGATGTTACTAATGGGGCCCATGTGGGAAGTTTATATGGGTCTGGGATACCCATGTGATACCTATTTGGGATACACCATACGATACAGATATGGGAAGCCCCACTGGTGCCCACCTGGGTATGACGTATATTTACCCACCCACGCTCGTATAAGGGATACAGCAGGGAAGCCCACTTTTTTACCTATGTGCAAACACCACTCATTTCCCACGCTGGGAAAGACCGCACGGGCCCCAGATGATAAAGACATTGCAGAGCCCAGTTTGAGTTTTCCCAGATTATGCCCAGCAGTTGCCCATATCCCACCTGGTACCCACGAGCCTTGTTGCTCGAGCTACCAGCGGACTCAAAATTCAAGACCAGGTCGCGCTGATGTCTAAATATAGGAAAAATTTATAGATTGCATGTGAGCTCAGAGATTGTTACTCGTGGTGTTAAAGTGCCCACGGCCTGCCAACTAGCCTACCTATCTTCCTTTGTACGTGGCCAGATCGTTGAGCGGCATAAGCATGGATTGGCACAGAATGAAATTGTACCCGAGATCAAACGCAGTGGCTCGCACACTGCTCAGAGACTTTGACAGTTATAGATAAGAGAGCAATCCATAATGTCCGCTGCACCAAAACTTTTTATAGAAATATCCATCATTTGAAGTACCTAATCTCCAGATGTGAATCTGCTAGAGAGTATCTGAGGATGAATGGCAGGGCATGTTTAGAGAAATGGACATTTTGAGGCAGTAAACGATCTTCATGATATGATACCTTCACCACTAGATGTAGCTACCTAACCTTCTCTTAACCCCCTGGGGGTAGACCATCATTTCATGCCTGCCGCAAAGAATTTTTCAGGTCATCAAGATTTTATCAACAAGAATGGAGGCATGACTCATTACTCCTTAATTCATTAACTTCAAGCTCGCTGAAAGGAGTTTTTATTTATCAATTTTTTTGAGTCACAGCACTCACAGGTCTAGAAAAATTGATCAGCTAGTAAGCTAACTTACTTAAAATGTGATTTTCTAAAGAAATGGATTAGACAGAAATTATTTGTTTTCTTCATCGGTTGAGTATAGCCTAGGCTACCAATGAACAAGCTTTAGTTAAAAATGTTTCAAAGTTTAACAATGACAAATGGTATTTATTTGCTTTTCAACTGACCAGTATTAAACATAATGATCGACAGGAGGCACCTATGTGTCATTCATACACCTTCTCTGGTACGGTACCGTACACAGATGTCGTGCATAGCTACCACATTGAACACCTATTCGTTAGGACAGCACCACCACACAGTGCGGCCCTGCCGCGGGAATGTGACCCACACGGCCTGTAGACCATGCAGTCGGGAACGACTGGAAACTCGATTTAGGCAACGATGAGCGTATGACCTGTGAGTCACAGTAAGAATCCTAGGTACAGGTAACTTTTCCTTACGTACTCCAGGGCAAACGAAAACCTTTTAGTTTATTGACAAAACGGTCCCGGTATTTATATTATGTGACTTAGATAGGGTAAAACGGGGTGTTTTCGCCGCGAAAGCCGTTTTTTTGAATGTCACAAAAATACGGTGAGGATAATGGCAAATGTTAGTGCAGTTTATATACATTCAGGGTTTTGGCTATAAGTGTG
>LQNS02000227.1:2234314-2256919 GCA_001587735.2 Parhyale hawaiensis
TACATGTGCATCACGATGTTAGCTTCCAATGTTTTCTTAAAATATACCGATACTGATTGCAGATTCCTGACCACCACTAAAAACATAATTCTTATTAGGAAGGTCGTAATTATCAGGATTTGCAGCAGAAATTCTTATGATTACGACAAAACATTATGACGACATAATTCAAACATAGAAACGAACCAACCGATCTGCACCAAAATATAATCATTTATGTCTTTTAACATTACTAACAACTCCGGTAAATTTCATAAAGATCCAATCAAAACTTATTGAGTTCTGCCGCTAACAAGCATAAAATCAAACACGACGAACAAACAAACAGATCATCACAAAAATTTGGTCATTTACTCTTCGTAATATACCTAACAACTCATGTCAATTTCGTAAAACTCCGTCCACACCTTTTTGAGTTATGGGACTGAGAAAAATGAGGCAGACAAACAAACGGATGGACGGATCTTCACCAAAAGTTGATCATCTGTTCCTCCTAACATACCTAACAATCCCTGTAAGTTTCGTCAAAATCCGTCCGTATTTTTTTGAGCTATCTTGCTGACAGATAGACAGCACAACAGCTAGACAAACACGACGAAAGCATAACCTCCTCGACGGAGGTATCAGCAAATTAGGTATGTAGAAAAAATCTGTCGAAATTAGCGTACTGAGCAGGTAACTCCAGTCTGAAAAGGCTAACAGGGAATGAAACCATCATGAATTTGGGGCGGTAACCGCACTCTGAATAAAGAAGCCAAGAGACTGGATGGCAATACCGCATATCTGAGGGGAAAATATCACTGGAGATGAGACAGGAGGAGACCACACCCACCCTACGGCAGCGTCAGCAACTCATGACAGCACGGGGGGGGGGGGAGCTTCTCAGCTCCGGGGGCGGCTGCTTTCACTACAGAGCAGCGCCAGAAAGCTCACCAACCACAGGAGGGCGTTTCTGCCTCGCAGCTGTAGGCAGAGGTACGTACCAGTGGTACTACAGTACCTACAGTCAAGGTGGGGATCTCTCCAGGATAACAAACCCCAAGGAATTAACAGCACCTTCGTACGCTTAAACGTATCACACAAGTCGCAGAGGTAACATAATTAAACATTGAAAACTATACGTCCGTATAAGTCATTCTTAATCGACGACGACGTTTTACCACCCAAATTAGTGAGAAGTACCTACAGCACAGGTAACTGACTATCTAGCTACTAAATAAATGAGGCAGTAAGGCTAAACGAGACATTCCATGCAAACAGTACGGTGAAAGCTTCCCATAGAGAGTTGTTTTCAAGACAAAATGCCGTCGCTCTTAGGTGACTGGACGCCATATAGTAACACTGTCCTTCCATCGAGATCGCAAAGCTGAACTACAACATGAAATTACTGAGGCGACACCGCGTAATCAAAGCTAGTGTGTGGGCACTGATGAGTCACGGCAAGGAGATAGTAATAGCCACATTTTAAACTCCACCAACAACAATGGTGATCCAATAAGCAGCGACAGATACCGTAAGTAGCGAGTCGACCGAACCGTGAGGCCCCTGCATGGAGGATTAGCTCACACGCGAACAGGAAGCCAAGAAAGAAGACAAAGAGAAGAAAGCTGTGAGTGAGAGTAAGAACATGGAAAGAAGGGAAGTGAGCAAAGGAAATGTGTCCTGAAGGCCTGACTAAGGCTAAGGGAAACTACGTTATCAGTCTGGATGTGTTCAGAGGGTTTGAAGATCAATCTGAAATAATAATTACATCGATGTCATCGACAGTTGAAACCAATGTTCTGGCCGGTTCAATGATGATTAAAAATATAAGCTGAGTCAAATGTGAATGGAGTACGAAAACCCAACCAATGACACGCTTACAACTATTTTTCAATATACTTCATCATAAATCATTACATGATAGCCCAAATGTACTGCAATGCATTCACTAAAACAGAAATCGATTAACAGCAAAAGAAAGGAGCGCAAGCGACTTAGCAGCTGCCGCAGTACAGCTCGACTTTATTTCCGTTTGCCGCTGCCGTACATTTTACGTAACCGAGACCGACAGACGTGACGCTAAGGAATTATCTAGAATAGTTAAAAAAAAAATTATTCAATATAAAAAACGAGTTGATGCAATATTAGCAAGCGTTCCATTTATTACACATCCTCCATCAAATACATTTGTAGCAAAAATTATCGTCACTGTCACTAAAAGATCAAGCTGATACAGCCAATGCATTTGAAAATTAGTACGAGAAGAAGGAACAATTAAATGGCGCCATCACAAATTCTTTGCCATCATTTTTGGTAGCCGGGTACACTAGCAGATTAGAAGCATAAGGAAAGATGAAAGGAAATAATTGAGCAAGGAAAGAATTGACAATTTAGGGCAGCGGTAAAACATGGATGGGCGCACCTCGCAAATTGGGTCCTACGGTACACCATATCCTATCGTTAAAAACGAACAATTGACGCTGGATGGTAAGTTAACGTAATGCAAGAGCCACATTACCTGTACCATCACAAGATCAACTTATGATCGGATGTTGAGCTCGATAGATATCAAGCCTCGTCCAGACGGTCAATCTTTTCGTCGAAGTTTGTGTTCGCCGAACGATTTTAACTGGCAAACACACGTGGCGAGGGCTCGAACTTTGTGATTGACGGACTAGGAATTTGTTGGAAAACTTTCAGCACGAACTCGCGGGAGATTGTCAAACACAAAGTTCGCAAATTATACAGTACCAGGTACCGTCCAAAACTAAGGGGCAAATTTTCAAAATGGCATAAATTTTTTTCTAACCATGCCAAGATCTTCTTCTTCTGCACAATATTAGCCAGTAAGATGTTGATTATTGTGTTAAAATTTGAGACACATACGTATGAAGGATAATAAAGAACGAAACGCTTTTCTCTTTAAATTTATAATGTCCAAAACTAAGGGACAAACAAGAAAAAATGCATTTATTAAATATTTTGCTATCATGTCACGTACAGCAATGTTTACAAATGGCAGTGTCAAAATTTGTCTTCGATGTAAATAAAGAAATACGGACTGAATAAGAAATTAACTCAAGTGTTCTTTTTCTGTCCCTTACTTTTGGACGTTATAAATTTCAAGAGAAAAGCTTTTCGTTCACAACTTTTTTATTATCCTTCATACATGTCTCAAATTTTAACACAATAATCAAATCTTACTGGCTAATAATGTGCAGAAGAAGAAGTACCTGGCATGGTTAGAAAAAAGTTATGCAGTTTTGAAAATTTGTCCCTTAGTTTTGGACGGTACTGTATTTCGCTGTGTGAATAACATAATTATTTGTATATGGCTTCATTGTAGTACTTAGTGACAAAAGCATAATTTTTTATCGAAATTAACCCCCGTAGTAAATTTTTTCAATGTTTGATTCCCACTTCTGGACAGTGAGAAACAATTGGCAACTATATGTTGCCAATCAGTGAATACCTGCAGCATATTCGTCTAGTTACGTTTCTTTTGTTTATTTTTTCCTAATAAAAAGCTACAATGAAGCACGATTTACGTTTTAAAGCAAGAAACGGATGTGCACACTGTGAAGTGCTATAGAGAATCAAGAAATGAATAAGTAAAAAGAGAGAAATTAATGTTTTTGTCCTCTGCTTCTCCGTATGTACGAGATGCCAGTGAGTGAATTATTAGCTCTATGTTTTGCCAGTATAAATAAAGTTTTACCTGCCAGTGTCAGCTTCTACTACTAAAATAAATACCGGTATCTACGACAATGAAGTGAGGGTGGAATATCGATTAATAGTTACGGAATATTGAATTCGCTGGTCGAGGCCTAGAAGCGTTCGCGGTTGCTGTTTGATCCCGTCTGGACAGGGAAGTGTTTGTGTTTTCGCTTCTCGATTATTGTGTTTGATCGTATGAACGCGGCTCAACACTGAGAAGCCTACATTATTATTATTTACTTTGTTTAACCTCCGTAAACGTAACTTGGGCGTTTCAACAGAGACACTACATGCGCAGTATTCAAATACCGCATATCGGATAGGCGTGGTGGCCACGTGCGCTACTACGGGCAGGGAAACAAGGCGCAATGTATAATAGGAGACACGCAAGTGGTCAGCCCCTTTTGTGTCCTTCCGCACGAGAGAGACGAGAGCTGTCCCGCGTACCAAGTCGGCTATCTCGATCGACAGCCCACCACATGGAACAGAAAGAGGAAAGTAGAGAACCTACCTAACTTTACAAAACTAACCTCGTCAGCAGGATCTGCGGCCAGCTGCAACATCTCCTGCGGAGAAGGCACTCGGGACTCTTGAGTGCGTGATGCCCAAACATATTGTGGCAGGGATAGCGAGTAGCCCACATAGGTACCGATGAACGTCCGCTGCCAAGTCGGGCGTGCGATACAGTACCGTGGTCCCGGCGTAAGGCTGCACTGGACAAGGACACGGCGCACACAAATAGCTCGGACGGAGAGCGGATTTACCAGACAGCGAGCAGGAAGCAGACGGAGCGTAGCAGTCCAGTGCATGGACCGCTAAAGTTGGGGAGGAGGAAAGGGACGTTGGGGGGGGGGNGGGGGGGTAGTACTATCCGTAATGCCGGGAGCCACACAAGCATTCGCGCACACACACAACTTGATGCGAGGATGTGCAGATTGCACATCGTCCGATACAAATAATTAAAGCCGGCAGCACGGATACGGTAGCATAAACGAAGATCGAGCTGCAAATTCTGCCATCAAGTTGTGCGTGAGAATGCATCGTGTGGCTCCGGCGTAAAAGGCAGCGGAGAGTTCCGTTAACTGGAAATATTTGGAACTCTCTTGTTTGTCGCCAGGTCGTAACTGCCAGCTTTATTTATCTGTTCTGCATGGCAACCATATTAAATGTTAGTTAAAAGCCAGCCCATGGACACGACCCGGTGTTCAAAATAAAAAAAAATAAGAGTTTTATTGCAGATCCTAAAAAGCTCCCCTAACTGCTGCAGTGTTGTTAAAACAAAGAAAGAAATAAGTCATACGACACAAAAAAAGGGACACCCAAACATAAAGGAATGTGCTAGAAGAGAGAGGGCAGAAAAAGGGGAGGGGGAGCACAATAAAGGTTTCTAAAGAAGCAAGAAAAAGGAAGGAAGGTGCACACGAGTTTTAAGCAGAGGCTCTAAGGCATCCTATTGAGGCTACTGTATGTCTATGGGAACGTGACTCCTTATAGTCAAAGTAGTGGACTGCGTGTAACAGCCTATACAACCTTCTGCATTCTGTCAGCGCGTTAATAAAAAGAAATACGACGATGGTAGCAATTTCCACGAAATCTCACGACGACTGACTGCAACTGTCGATTCCTGTTCCGAAATTGCTCGGCTGTCACTCCAAAATACGATATCAACAGTCATTATGGTAGGTAGTTTAAGCCTCCCTAAAGCAGCTGCAACGATGTATCAAGAATATATCAACAAGAAATTTCTGATGCGCAATAGGCTAGCTGAACGCCGAAGGCAGCTCGGTACCGTAACAAACTTAATATCGGCCCATAGCTGGTGGGAGTTTTTCACAATCTACAGTATTGTCAGTGCAGAAGACGGTCACAAGCAGCTAATGTAAGCCGTAGCTCTCTCGCTAGTTAACGAGCCACTTAGTTCCAGAGCAAACATATAAACAGTTTCAAACACTATAAGGTGCATAGAGCGTTATTCAATTTTTTAGTCCAAGTAGCTAGGTGCAGATCTAGAGTGAAATTGATGATTCATGAGATGAAAGTTGCAAGCACAAATAACACCTACTGTACTCTAGCAAGTGCAAGAGTAACCTTTCAGTGGTTTTCCATGGAAGACGAAACCAACAGCGAGTAACAAGCACCGTATGGGTACACTGGGTGGGCGTAAGATGCCGTTTTTATTATTAAAATTGCTATTATCCTCACTATCATGTTGGTTTAAACCTTGGTAGCCATAGAAAAGGTTTTACACGGAAGAAAGAGGAAGCTAGGGATATCAACAATGAGTAGCTAGGCACTTTTTGTACGGTCAAATAGTTTATTCAAAACACGATAGTAAATTTTGAATTGCGCTCGCTAAGAAGAATTTTCTTATGGCAACCTGCTGTAATTGTATCGGGAAATATTCTTCCTTCCAGCGATAATTTCGTATGCGCACGCAATGTGTTTTTATTATTACCCGTGAGCGAAGCGAGAGCGGTGACATAGTTTTCGTTGACAGTTCCTGGTGGTATGTCTGTTTGTTTGTCTGTTCATCCAAAAAAGGCAAAAGGAGTTAAGCCATGATCACAATCTTTTTCAGGCAGTTAAGAGGGCTGACTCAGCCTGACTGAGATGTGAGAAATGCCCCCTCCCCCCAAAAAAAAAAGTTGGCTGGCCATCACAAATGGCGTTGAATTTGTAACTCTTTGCTCAACACGTTTTGCGGGTGATCGTCTTACGCCACGAAACGTTCCAGTTCATAATATCACTTCATTTCTAGTGAACAAAGGTTCAGCAAAAAAAAAAAAACAGCAGACACCAGTAAAGCCAGCCCTGATCGCAATTTCTCGTGAAACATCCACGCAGGAAAACGTGGGTAGGCTAAAAAGTAAACAAAATATGCGATTTCAGTCACGTCACCGACGCCGCTTCTCGATGAACTCCAGGCAGAAAATGAGGCGCAGCAGAGCAACTAGTAGCTACTACGCGATATCAGGTATGCACCAAATGCTAATAATATCCAGTTAGATCTACGCAAGAAGACGCGTATAGCTAAAAGACAAGCAAAAAATGAACTGCGTCGGCGCCTGACGCGACATCTCCTCCAGCTGCCCTCCGGCGACCACTACCCGCTGCAGTTGATCGTCATTTGTCTCGCATTTTCCCTGCACAGCGGTCGAATGTTTCGTCTTACCCATGCAAACAAAACTGTGTATACACTAAATGATTTGTTAAAATAAAAGCCGGCATGTAAGCCTAGATAGCTATGGTGTCACTAGTAGAGTTTTGAATATCTCTTCAAAATTTGAGTGAATAAGACCTTCGGAAGCAGTGTATAGAGTTGCGTTGCTTAAACACACACCAGTACGCTTTGACATGAAAATACACGACATGAGACTACCGTCTGCAGCGGGCTCAAGACCATCAGAGAGAGAGGTACAGTGAGCAGGTGGGAGAGCTAACGAGCAGCTCAGTGAACTGGTCGTATCAGGAAAATACCATCATGAGGTGCACTCGATCGTCCACCGCCCGCAACTGCAACGCTGCTTTTTGCGGCCATCGAGCCAACCTAACATAGCTCGTCCTTGGCTTTACCCTCACACTAGACTCACGTCCTGCTGCTCTCTTCGTGCGGGTGAATTCTAGATTTCATTTCTTGTGTGGCAGGTTTATATATGAACGATAATAATCCGATGCTGTGGCCAGGACGTATATTTGACATCGTGTGCCACGCCAATGACAGACGGTTCTGTGGTGAGAACTTTGGATTTATGTATCAGGTTTATATACGACTGATAATAATACGATCCCGTGGCCAGAATTACCTATATATTAGATAACATGTGTGCCAAGCTACATTTGATTTTACTCTAAATATATATGAGTGCCACTACACGGTGCTATGAACAGAGAGAACGAAAAGCAAAGGACATTAGAAATGCCCCCCCCCCCAAAAAAAAAATCGGGAATACGTGGGAGAATTATTTCAAAACACCCGTATATAACAAATTAACAAAAAAATAAAATCCAGTAATGGAATTGAATAATGAACAGTTAGTTTGGGCTTCCGTCTTAATCCTACAAAAAAGGCGATCTAACAAAGGAAGAAATAAGGAGGCACAGTTATGTTCGTAGAAACATAGAACCCAAGCATGAGAGTATGAATCTATTTTTTACCTACAAAAATTGTTTACGGTGAATTGTAAAACTGTATGCTAGTCGCTGTAATTAGAAATTTAAAGTCTTGATGAAGCGGTGACATGAAGTGGTTACTACATTAAAACAGAATCTTCTAAATTGGGAATTAGATGAAAGTATATAATAAAGCACAAGTTTTCTCTCATGACATTAAATGGGTAACTTATTTGCATTGCCAAAACAACAAAACAAATAAATACTTTGATAGTAGCTTCAAACAACATGAACGAGTCAGGTGTCCGCTGTGTGAAGAAACAGGTTGCAGAGATTCAAAAGTAGGTATCCCTAATGGGAACCACCGTGTTCTACTCGCATACGGTGGGATTGTAATGAAGTGAAATAGTAACGCCAACACTGAAGAGCACAGTCAACCTTTTAATACACACAGGGACATTTCATCATCCCAAAATGAGTTATTAACATACAACAAAAATTACTCTCATCTGCAACGTTAGAGGGGCAAATAGGTACTACCCAGCAAGATCTCCCAGCAGGGCTTCTTGGGGTCTTAAGAGTGGGGCGGAGATAAATTAACACGCAGCATTTTTTCTTGGCGTGATCGATTCGCGGTCAACAGGGGCGAATCAGCAGCCCATTACAGCTGGTCCTCGGTATAGACCAGAGATCTGTGCAGGAATAAAGCGGTTCAGATCAAGTCCGGTTGACTAAAACAAGACCTGAGGCGTGTTGTAATCAAACTGTCGGTGTCACGTGAGTTAACCCACTTCCAATGAGACTCAAGTTAGGTAACACCGACGACAACCTAAACATTTATAGAGCTATGAGCCGGTAAAACGACCTTGTTTTCAAACCAGTAATGTTTAAGAGTGAAGTTTCTGCTTATTCCGCTGAGATTGCGTAGCATTCATCCATATTTTTCAGTCAAACTGTGTTACCTACCCCAAAATCTCATAGCAACACGGTTTCAAGTGTCACTACAACACGCCTCAATTCATGCTTTCTGATAACTCTGAAAGAAAACGAGGAGTTTTAAAGGAATACCGCAATAATTTTCTTTAAATGGTAATACACCTAGCACATACATATCATCACGGGCAGTCTTCAATTTATGTAAACTTGATAAAGTGAGTCATATGCAGGGTACACGGGAGCGTAATACTCTTCTTGGAAGTTGGCACAAGTGCTGCAGGAAAAAAAGGGTTAATACGAAGCCAAGGTTAAATCAAGGACCTGGAACTAAAAACATTGGGACTCTATCGAAACTTGTACAGAACAAGTCCGGTCTATAACGAGGACGGACTAAGTCGTGCAGTGAAAGGTCGAGATAGGATGACGACATGACGTCATACCATCTCACCAAGAGCAGTGTAAGCCAAACGTCGGTGTGATTTACACCGGCGGTGGTTTGGATGATAGTTTCGACAGTGGATGGCGGGGTTGGGTGAGGTACGGAAACTGGAATAGGGCTAGACGATGTACATTCAAGAACTAGGACAGGTTAGGAGAGCGTAGAGCAGGTTCTGTTTACGACAACCACAGAAATCATCGCCGTTCTAAGTTCAGCAGTGCGATATTGAACTTTGCGTGTCCCTGAACACGACTCTCGGAGGTCAGTCACTACAGCTGCCGGCCAATACCTGACGCGCTGAAGTTAAGCCGCGACGCCCTGCATTAGCATTGCAAATACACCACGCCATGCAAATGACTTAACAGCAACAGAGATATCGGCCACTGCAGGGGCACGCGCGCCCCGTGAGGGAGTCTAAACCGGCGATATTGCAATGGATAAGCCAGGCGAATTGTATTCAATGCAATGAACTCTGTCCGTAAAATGCAGTCCAGTGTTTAGCTATAGATTACATGCGTGTTTGAATTTGGCTAAACGTGACTGGATGTGTCAAAGGAAAAGAAAGGGTCATAGGCTAAGGCACGTTGATGTAAAACGAGGATACCCGACCATGAGAAAGGTACCTACCGTAGTTGTATTCTAAGAAGAAGATTCCTCGATTCCATCACCGCCTTCGAAGAACAACGCACACAGGAGCAAAGCCTGGCCGATGTTCACGCATCACGACTATACACAACAATGACAATAAGGAGCTCCATTTTATCGCAAGCCAACTGGTCATTCGCCATGAAATAAAAAATTAAGCAAAAAATCAAAGGCGTGGGCTCCAGCAGTAGTCTGTATATGCATCAGTTGCTCCGTTGTGGCTTCACGAAGAATATGTAGAAATCCAAAAAGCGCTCATAGGCTAATCATGAAAAAAATTCGAGAATTTTCAAGTAGCAAATAACATCGATCATTTAGTGAGTAGGCCTATAGTTGAAGCCTTCTTAAACGTAGTAGGTTACGATTCAAGGATGCAAAGGACACGACATGCACCGTGTCCAGAAAAGCTACGGGAACCCATGCACGAGGGTGTTCCCACACAGGATCATCGCGCATAGAAGAGCAAGTAGAAGATCAGAACATATCATCGGTAGAAGCATGAAAATGAAAGGAGTTTGGCCTGAAAGAGACGTCCCAAAGGCCGAGCTAAGGCTCAAATACACTATATGGAGTCTCTTGTGAGTGCTGATCCCCATGCACAGCATAGGCTGGACGGATCTAACAGACTTGAGGCCATGATCCAAAATGTGTCCCCTCAGAAGAACGATGTCAACGTACATAACTTTGTCGATCAAGACGTAGCAAGAGTTAGTGCATTAACCTTGAGGGTGGGGGAGGCAGCGTAGGTACCTTACAAACATGTCCAATAAGGTACTTACTGCCATTGCAACAAGAAAAGGAAGTTATAGCTGGTATTTAAGAGTTAAGGAGATAACCCAGCACCGCACCGTCCACATTGAACATCAGTTTGAGTAAGAAGACAACATGCTACGTTCCCAAAGTTTCTTTGTGGGCTGTCGGAAGAAAAAAGCCTAATCTGAAATTACAGGGGCTCGCTTACCCCTTCATTACATAGAGCGGTCTCCGTAAAACACTTCAAATAGTGCTATTCCTGTGAAAAATATACGATAGATTAGTTTATATGAGAGAGTGAAAATTATCCAGTAACCTACTTGGTGCGAAATCTTCTACTTCTAAACTAGAAAGCACTCTATAAGAGCGCATACCTCCGCCAAGCAAGGCAACGGGTACGAAAAATTCAAATTAACTCTCAAACCATAATTTTCTTTGTATCAACACCAAAATCTAAGTTCTGGTGCCTTGTGGTAGTATTAAGAGTTTCTGCAATTTTCTTGAAGATCCGTTCATAACGTTTTGAGCTATGCTGCTAACAATCGTGATGACAAACATAAGACAAACACACAAACGAAAGAGCCGATCTGCACTAAAATTTAACCTATTAGGTATTCTTTTTAACATTATTAACAACTCATGTAAATTTCATAAAGATCCAACCAAAACTTTGAGTTATTGTGCTAACAAGCTCGAAATTACACCTCGCAACAAACAGACGAACGAACGAACAAACAAACAGATTATTACAAAACTTTTGCTATTTACTCTTCGTAACATGCCTAACAACTCAGGTAAATTTCATCAAAATCCGGTTATAACTTTTTGAGTTATGGCACTGAGAAAAAATAGGTACACAAACAAACAGATCAACGTATTTCCACCAAAAGTTAATCATCTGTTACTGTCAACATACCTAACAATCCCTGAAAATTTCGTAAAGATCGGTTCATAGCTTTTTCGTTTTTGAGTTAGCTACCTATCTTGGTGACATACAAACACGACAAAATCATAACTTCCTTGGCGGAGGTAAGCATCATTTCATCCGAGACGCAAAGGTGGTTGCCGCCACCACCTGAAGACGACCATGAGAACAAGCTCTCGTCCAAAATGGTCATGATGAGCCAAAATGGGGCGCGAAAAACCGGCCGTGGTCCGGATCTATCTCCCCGATATCTCTGAATCTCCGTAAGCGCTTATTTTGTGCGGGGAAGAATCCCTGGCGTTTAAACATCCCTAAAAAAACAGTACCAAGCATAGGTATTTTTCCACAGCACAACGTTTAGCGGTAGCTACAAAGGACTGACTCATGCACGTTTAATGACGAACCTGTCGTGCAGACCATATTAGAGACTGGACCGTGGACGGATCAAGATATAGGTACTGTATACAAACTAGAGCTGCATTGTATTTCTTCTCAGAGAACGCGATAAATTTCAGAGGTCGAAATGCTTCACGATCGGTAGATGAATTTGGTTGCAATTCCCACCGCATTTGACACAGAATTTTGTTATGCCCAAAGTTCTACACAAGACCAACAGACTTGAGGGAGTCGCTCTAAATTATCATTGACTTGCGATTGCCCAAAAATTGTTATACTGATAGCTACTGATTTCCGAATTTTCTTCTACCATTCAAAATGTGATGACATCACAAATATACAAGTATATTGATGAATTAGATAAAAAGAGATTTGTTTGATTAATTTGTTTAGTAAATTCACCGGTTGACACAGGATTAAGTGTTTGAATGGTGCACAGTATACTCCCCTTCAGCATACGAAAATGACGGCTAACAAATATGTCGTTAAGTTTTAAGAATGTCTCAACTCTCTAGGGAATAGCTGGCAGATAACTTGCATCTATTTTGTATCAAGTACCATAGGGTTCTACAAATATTTCTTTCAGTTTTGTCAGCATCAAAATGAAACCATACTAAATAGCTAACTTCAATTACTTCGTTTTTCATGAGCACTCTTGAGACAATTGAACAACTGACATGGCAGCGTACGATAGAAAAGATTTTACTTCCAAGTGCTCCATTTTCGATACTAAACAGAACGAGATCCTTGGCCAACACAAGATTAGAAATACATTCCTCCGGTGCTTCCCTTGACCGCCCCGTCAGATGGTCCCCAGTACAGCGCATGGCCTCTACATCAACCTCCCCCAGAAAAGCAAGATGTTGTAACACCGGCACGCTACATCAGAATATCGATCGCACCGCTTCTCCTAAGAATATCTTGGTATAGCAGTGCTCGAACTTCGACCTTACTTATCGCGTCTGTGTCTAAAGGAAAACGTTGCACGCCATCATCTTGGTCGCACCTATTGCTGTCTTCTGATCCCAAAAGCTTAATATATATTGCAGTGTATGTACTCTGGTCTTACCAGCTTCCCGGGTTATTGCGAGAGCTGATATCAAAAGAATTGCTTCACTATCTCTGTGTACCTATAGTCAACTGGTGGAAACACCAGTCAAATATACACTACGCTTTCGGGAGCAAGCGACTAGCTACTTCAGTGAACGGTTGCTTGTTATTGCGGCGAGAATGGAATCCAATGAGGGAAGTTAGCTAATATGATGTCAACAACGACCTATCATTTAGTTTCTGACAGCACATAAGGTGTCGCTCCAGTAAAATTCATCGCGAAATGCAATTTCTTTCTCGAAGCATAGGCTATGTGTTGATGTTAGCGCTGCGTTCTTGGGTGAACAGATGTACAGAATGAGAAGCTGAACACTAGAATTATGCGATCAAGAATCGGCCGACATTTGTAATTTTGTAAGCAACCGACCAGTTCCACTATGATCGAGTTGACGAATTGATGTAAGAGTACCGGCGTATCACTGAGCGAGAAATAGCCCGCACAATTATAGCCTATCAATGCGTCGATTCTGTCCGGAGAGACTCATTTTCTTGCTTCAACATGTAACCGGCTTAAACCTAGCGCGGTGCTAAGCTGTATGACTTACGGGAAGATAACCAAGTTTAAGTACTTGATGATAGCCGGATAGCCAGCTAATTAAATGATCAATTGCATAGCGATAAAAAGTCGAAGACTTATTCAAAGTAACAGAAAGTGAATAACTATTGCGAAAGTTGAACCTTTCAACGAAATATTTTTTCTAGCTTCAATAACAATAATCTCCAAACAGTAGACAATTGCTGGGCGCATAATCTCGTGTTAGAGCTCGTTAACGGGTCAAGCCTCTAAAGCCTATTGTTCCCATTCTAGGACCTTGCAAACAGCACAGTTTTTCCGAACACTGGTGAGTAACTGAGGCGGGAAAGGGTTAACACAAGAGTATTTGCACAAAGTCTCAGAGAGCTCCAGTGCAGTTGTGTCACAAGTGTTTCACTCTCGCAGCAAAGGGGCAGTAGTAGAAGCGCCTGGAAGCGGCGAGTCCGAGTGAGGTACTTTCTCCGGGTGAGGTAGGCAGTTCTTTGTCAGACTTTGTGCAGCTCACCAAGGCATCTCAAAGAAACGTGTTTCTGTAGCACTACCAAGTTATGTACGCGCAGTGGGCGGGGGGGGGACCATAAAGTTCAAAGAAATGTGTTTGTGTAGTTCACATGCGTTCTGCGGTGCTAAGGAAGAAACCAGAGTGGGCCCAAAGAAAAGCCGTTCCAAAGGGCTAGCTAACTAAGGCTAAGTTGACCTGTCAAGTCCTCTGGGAGCGCGGCTCCCCGCAACTCAAAAAGGGTGAACCTAACACTACGACCTAAGGCCCATCTGATGCCCTCTTCCCCTTCAAGCGCCCAGTCCACGCAAGACTTGAGAATTAATAAGCCAAACATTTCAAAAACTACCACAAAAGAAGAACCTAGCTTTAGCTACCGTTAAGTGGGGTTACTTTAAGCGCTTTGAGGTAACTTTGTGCAACCGTTTTTTCCAATCGTAAGAAGCCAACAGTGCCTGGGAGTTACCATTCCATTAGTAGGTATAAGAGATGTACTACAATTATGGCCACTCACGCACCATAGAGGATAAAGTTATTCCACTTTACGGTACGTTAGTATACAAGGAGTTATGTCAGAAGCAGCATTGCAGGCGTTGGAAACAATGAGTGTCTATAGCAATTTTGTAACAGCTGCTGTTTTTCCTTTCTTGTGGTTGGGCAGCGCTAGAGTTCTTTTTGGCGGAACAAACCTTCTTCCCATGAGATACGAAGACACCAGAAGTCCCCACAGATCTAAAACCCTTGTAATGTTGAGCTGGAAAGGTAGCTACCTATGTAAAGAGAAGCAGTAGAAGACAGTGGAAGAGAGAGATGGTGCAGAGCGGTAGCTAGGCCCTACACGCTGTGATCGAGCAGCTAGCTCTCCTGAAACCTCCCGAACACCATAACCTGAAAATTGTCAAGTTATCGGCGAGGGAAGGTAGGTAGCTACCTGAGGAAACTTCTAAAACAGAAGCGACTTACAATAAGGAAAATTCCAAAGGCTACAAATTTAGTAGGGTAATTGTGCAATTTTCGTATGTGACAGAATAACGGTAGCTACGTTTTCGAATAAAATTCAAGTATCCAAGCGTATAGTGCAGTGATAATGTTTTATTGTGCTATGCCGTGCATTCGCAAACGCCACCAAGGATCTTAGGAGACACTTGACCCTATTAGGACCAAGTTACTTAGTAGAACGTCTGTTTCTACAAGGAATGGCTTTGTTTCTCATTTCACTTATGAAGGACGCTTGTCTTTAAAGCGTTGAGGTTCAAGTTAATTGCCGTTGCATTCAGCATGGATATTTAAATTTGAATAAGCTAGTTAGCTACGGTAGTTTTGCAGTGCGCGGTGATTGCATAATTATCCTACACTAGCTATATACAGGAGAGGATAGTAGACCTGTTATATTACACGGGATGTTGCTCACCAATACCTGAACGTCCCAAGTCCTTCCTCAGGTAAAGACAATATGGGCGATTGCTGATGAGTTTTTTACCTGAAACAAGAGAAAAAAGTTCAAATCGAGAATATACATTTATAGAATACCAAACATGGCATAAAATGAAACATAATCGGCAGTTAGGCCAAGATGAAACTGAGTAGGCTAGTCATAAAATTGCATAGCAGAGCGAGCGCAACACAAAATCTAACATATAAAACTAGTCAAATATAGAATAACTGAAAATACTTCGGTTCACGATCTAATGAGCAGTTGCAGTTTTACTTACGAAATTTATACCGTAGCGCCAATTAATTCATTGCTCTGCCCATCCGTACTGAGGCATCAATCAAAAATCTGCGCAAGCACTGGTCCCAAACAACGTCTTACAGTCAGAGGCGGTGAATCAGGCAATATACCTTCACCTAATGTTGTATATGTATACGAGATGGCAGAATCGGAAGATTACAGGGGAGTCTGAGTCAAAAACCCACTGGCTCCAGGAGTCGGAGTTTAATACCAGACTCCGTAGAATCACTGCACATATTACCGTATATATTTTGAATTTTAATTTATAACTTTTAGTCTTGAGTCGTAAAAATGATACAAGATATAGTAAACTTTTTATGGTTGATCCATCTGTTTACCATTGGTAGTGAGTATAGGCTAGTTACCGTAGGTGGGTACCTTGTTAGTCGAAGCAGTCTTGCTTAGTGCTAGTTAATATTTTATAAATGAAAAATTTCAGATCCCAAATGGTGTAAATAATGCAGGATTCCATTACTATTCCCAAGAAATGTGTTCTTAAGCTTAATGATCATATATTTTTGGCACTGACTGCTTGGCACGAATAGGTACCTTTATAAGTTCTCTAAACTGCAATTATCTTCTAATTACAAACATGAAAATTTAAGGTCCCAAATATCGCTGAAGATGTAAAATACCATTGATAATGACCCAAAATACTCCTTTAGCCTTACACGGTACATGAATACATCTAGGTAAAAAGCAGTAGGTGACAGTTAAGAGTTCATCTAAAGTGCTAATTATGTTAAGGAGTCAGATCCTCAAGAAATATCAGGAGTCGGGAAAAACTGGAGGACAATGACCTGGCACAACATGACCTAATTTAACCTAATGTAGCCTAATCTATTCAATTTCTTCATTAATGTGGAATAAGTTTAACCACCGTACCCGCCCCCACAGGCGATTCGTACAGTGACGCCAGTAGGCGAGTGGCCTCCGTTAGTAGTTAGGAAAAAGACAATTGGTTCGTTATTATAGCAAGTCAAGCATACAGATATGTTTAGGCGTAGGTACGTATTAGCGGCAAGTGGCAGCTTGCTCAGTAGGTACGGTATCTACGTCACTGCTGCCCGAGTAACAGTTTTTTTTCACTTTATTTTACACATTATAGTAAAATTTTGGCAGGCATGAGATCGAAATATATACGTACAAGAGGGGGTAATGGTATCATTCTCTCCCAAAAATCTGAAAGTCGTGGGAAGTGGGGTGGGAGGGAGAGAGAGTAAAAGAAGCAGTAGCGCTCCTCCGTAAAGGAAGGACACTACCTACTAAGACATGTCTGACACTCGATGGTACCAGACACTCGGTGCAATAGGGGCGATGATTGCCCGAAAAAAAAAATTATGACCAATACGTAGAGCTAAAATGACTCTTCGGGGTTTGAAATGAAGGGACACCCTGCAGAGGTTGCACTGCATTGTCTCCGTAGCGGCCTCGTGTATTTTGTGCACAAGAGGCTAGTCGTTACTTTTCGTAACGCCTTGGATTGAGCTTCACGAGTCGCGTACTATCCTAATATAATAAAACGCTTGGTGTATTTATATATTTCTTGTCCGCTCTTAAAGAAATAGATAGGCGGAATATAGGCCACGTTGCAGATTTTGCAAGTAAGTCACGTTTTCATGTAGATCGATGACCAGGCTGCTGAAGATGGTGAAAGTAGGACCTTTATCCCTATAACTGGAGGTACTTCTTGCTTGAAACACTTCTTGAAATCGAAGCAAAGATATTTGCAGCTTCTGGAGTCTGATTTTATAACTTTTTCTCTCAGGTCACGACGTATGAATTCAGTAGATCATCAACGGAGCACTCACGAAGGGATGATTTTTCACGGGCAGTAGACAATTATTTCTTCTAGATGGCTGTTTTACTTTGACGAAGCAGTCATCTCTTCATCAGCCAAAATTTAAGCACTTTGATGAAGCAGATATTTAAAAGTTTGGCGGTACCTTGGCTACGGTGCGCTCACATTGTATATAAATATGTTGACTAGAGTCACATTAAAGTTTATTGCAGTGTTTTACTCAAGCTTTTACTTCCGCCTGTCAATACAGAAGAAACACTAGAAAGAAGGCGAATTGAGAAGAAAGAACGTAAGAACGAGAGTACGTCATATTATCAACGAAGAAACAATTCAGAGAAGCGAAGATTCCGCACTGGCCTTTCTAAAACAAACGTATCGATTATTGCGTGAATTTTTCACGAGCGGGTGCACTAGTAACAACAGATTTCATATCTGATCAACTGGCGATGTGGATTGCTAGCATGATAGCCTACAGTTCAGCAGTATAAATAGTTAGAGGCTATTGCTAAAATGGTGGTGCTTGACGTAACCTATCTTCATCTCCCTATAGCGGTGTTTTACCAGTTGATCATTCTCCCCAACTGCTCAGAGGAGAGAATTATGGCCTTCAATTGATAACACTTGCCATGAAATACAAGTTGACATGAAGACCAAGGCTATTGAACAGTTAAAAATCCAGGAAATCTGGAAGTTGCTCAAAATAATTTTGTAGCCAATGACTCATCCATCGCTGGCGGGATAGGAATGAAGCTTACATGGGCCAAGTACGGTGCAATTTTCGGAAACGAAGTCGCCCACACGGCTGAAGCAGCTCTCAGCTGTACCTATGTACGATACCTACGGAACTGCCAAAATTACTGACGACGGGGCAGTCGTGTTCCAATAACAACAAACAGGATTTGGCACTTGAGAGCTCACCCGCCAGTGCCGAGTCTCGTTAGCGTTCACGGGTGTGCGTGCTTTCACCACTGCCTGCTGGTGTCGCACGCTCTGGGCAGCAGCCAAGAGCAGGAACGCAAGCAAGCTGTAGCCGCTCCTCGACCTCGCGGTACACATACATGCTTTGTTTGTTGGCTGGCTTGCGTTCTACACGAGGCCACACCGACGACACGAGCGATCGTCCCAGGGTGGGACTCGTAACGAAACGTCACTGCTGGACTCCTAGGGTCACGTCACTTCAGCCATCAACGGACCCAACCAAAATGAGGAACGGGTGTAGTGACGTAAAAGGGAAAGGCCAAGAGTGATGTTTTATGTTCATACAAGATTCCTGGTCATGTCTCCCTAATAACCGTGGACGTTGCGCTCCAACGAGATGAGATAAGATGACTTACATTGCGGGAAGGTAGGAGAGGGGGTGTGAAGAGGTTCCCTTATGGAATTCAGTGAGATCATTCTTCTTATTAGGCAAGTAGCTACATTCTTGGTTTAACGACCGCACCCACGTTATACGACGTTACCGGTACCCAAGCACTGAGCTTCAATTTATTATATTTAGGTATTTAAGGGCCCAGCCGTTTGCTGTAAAATAGGTCTCATCCCTGCAGGCCTGATCTTCCAAACTTCCACTAATGAAATGCCAGTTGTATAGCCATGAGTTTAGCCAGAGCATAATATCCCGCCTGCAAAATAAGGCACGAATATCAACTTAGCATTGGTCAGACGTTGAGCAGCACTAAAAAATATATAATTTAGGTAAAAGAATTCACTGGAAATGCTAAAGGCTTACCGTAACCAGGATACCAACCGATAGTTGAACCTGAAGCGTCAAAATTTGGCTGCAATGTAAATTGAATACAAAAAAGCGTCTCTCAGTGTAAAGTTTCAACTGCTTCGAAGAGATTCAGCTAAAGCAAGCATACGCGAAATGAATTATGCTCGAAAGGAACGAAAACTCCAACCAAGACTGAGCCTCTCAAACTGCTGCAAAGAAATTTAGCTTAAAAATATGCGATACAACTTATAACGACCTGACAAAAAAAACTATCAAAGATACCGCCTTTCATCTATCACGCCCAGAACAAGATTAATCATCGTCATATCAAAAAAGTATGTACTCACCTAGATTTTAAAGCGAAGCGAGATTCAGAAAATGCAGTATTTCATCATACATTTCACAAGCTATATGTGTCACCGTAACCCCCAAGGGCGGAAAGTTTATAGTATCTCAACTCGTTTTTCAGTACATGAATTTTCTCCTATCTCAATCCTTAACAGCGTGACGGAGGGAAGGACCAACCAAAAGAGCGAGCGCAAGCAAACAACCAACAACTGTGTATTATTACCTACGCCAATGAGGTTATGTTTTCGTTGGGTTTGTCTGTTTGTTAATGTTATTCTGTCTGTCATCAAGATAACTCAAAAAGTTATGGACCGATTTTGACAAAATGTACAAGGATTGTAAGGTAGGTATGTTAGGAGAAACAGATGATTAACTTTTGGTGAAAATCCGTCCATCCGTTTGTTTGTTCGTCTGCGTCATTTTTCTTAATGCCATAGTACTAACTCTAAGTTATGGACGGATTTTTATGAAATTTACATGAGTTGTTAGGAATATCCCGATGAGTAAATGACCAAATTTTTGTAATGATCCATTCGTTCGTTGTCACTGTTATTAATTAGGGCTATATGCTTGTTAGCACAATAACTCAAAAAATAGCTAATGAATGGATCTTTATGAAATATAGAGGTATTGTTAGCAAAGTTAGAAGACATAGCTAAATGATTGAATTTTGGTGCAGATCGGTTAGTTTGTTAGTTTGTTGCTAGTTAGTTGTTTGACTCAGGTTTGTCATATGGTTGTTGCCAGCATAGGCTACAGTAGTTGACTCAAAAAGTTACCAACGGATCTTGAAGAAAATTGCATAGCCTAAACTGTTATTACTATCAAAAGGCACAAATGAATAGATTTTGGAGTTGATACATAGTAAATCATGGTCTCTGAGCCAATCTGAATTTTTCGTTACCGTTCCCTCGCTTGGCGGAGGTATGCGCTCTCAGAGTGCTCTAGTTATATGTAGGCTATATAGAGGATTATGCTATTAGGTACCTATGTGACATCAGTAGCTATGTATACGAATGTTTTATCTCTGTATTCTTGTCGAAAAATCTCATTTGGCTAAATCAAGGCCTTCTAGAGAACAGGTCGCGAAACCTGTGTTTCCCCAGTGTCACGATATCAGTGTTTGACATCGTAGTACACATATTGGACTAGCTTCTGGAAATTTTTTCACGACTCCACTTAGCATCCCCTACGGGGGGAGGGTGATCGGACATTGCAGGCAAAAATCATAATGTCGTTAGTCTCCGATCAAAATTATTTTTTTTAATCACAATTATCTAAAGTTCATTGTAGTTAGCTGGCACACCTTTAAGCACTTGGTTTCATATTCCAACATTTGTACTTTTCTTGTTTCAGAATGGCGTTAGTTTCCGATCACCGTAACAGCCACTGTGGTCGATCGGTCGACCACAGAAGCCTCAGTGATCGACCGATCGGATACTATGGTTTTGTGATCGACCAGATAACCGCAATGATCGACTGGAAGGTGTATAAGATATCAGCTACATGTGCGTGTTGTGTATCATATATTGCATCAATATGCACGGCGCTCAAGATACCAGCTGTCTATGCATGTTGTGTATCGTATATCCCGTCAGTACGGTACCTAAGCACGGCGCACTTTGTAATCCCTCCCTTAGCCTAACCTGCAGCGGCAGCGCGACCCAAGAAGGCTCTCGGAAGGTAGAGCGGAAACATGACTCTGTGGGCTTCATAAAGAAGTCAATCCCCCCCACAAGGGCACAAGTGCCACTGTAGTTATTGGGGGAGATCCTTCGCCACAGTGTTTGCCGCCTAATGTTGCTGTGAACAGGTCGGCAATCAACCGGGCTAGGCCAAAGAAGTGACCGGGGACCCATCGAGTCAAAGGAGAAGTAGCGAGAGGCTGTTAAGTTAGAGGTTAGGAGTTGAGGTTGAAGAGAGGGTCAGTACAGGATAAGGTTAGGTGAGATCAGAATCGGTTGGGAGTAAAGGATGCCTTTTGTAGCCGTAGCGTGCGGTGCAGTAGTGGCAGCTGTATTGTTTTTTTTTTTTTTTGTTGCATAGTGCGCTGTACCCACCCCTGACCTCCAAAGGCGCACCACCTGACCACGACCCCATAGCATTTGGTCTGTCTGTGTATGTTGTTTATCGTATATTAAATTGTGTCAGTATTCACGCCACATAAAGTACCAGCTGTCTGTGCTTGTTGTGTATCGTATATCGCGTCAGTATGCACGGCGCATAAGGTACCAGCTGCTTGTGCGGGTCACGTATAGCTAGTATATTGCGTCAGTATGCACGGCGCATGAGGTATCAGCTGCCTGTACGTATCACGTATAGTATATTGCGTCAGTATGCACGGCGCATAAGGTATCAGCTGCCTGTGTGTGTCACATATATTGTAGTAGCTATAGTGCGCCAGTATGTACGGCGCATTAAGTACCTACCAGCTGCTTGTGCGGGTCACGTATAGCTGATACGTCAGTATGCACGGCGCATTAGGTTTCAGCTGCCTGTACGTATCACGTATAGTATATTGCATCAGTATGCACGGCGCATTAGGTATCAGCTGCCTGTACGCATCACGTAGCCTATAGTGTATTGCGTCAGTATGCACGGCGCAAAATGTATCAGCTGCCTGTACGTATCGCGTATAGTAGGTATATTGCGTCAGTATGAACGGTGCATAAGGTATCAGCTGCCTGTGTGTGCCACGCATAGTAGCTATAGTGCGTCAGTATGTACGGCGCATAAAGTAGGTAGGTACCTGCTGCTTGTGCGCGTCATGTATGGCTAGAATATTGCGTCAGTATGCACGGCGCATTAGGTATCAGTTGCCTGTACGTATCCCGTTTAGTATATTGCGTCAGTATGCACGGCGCATAAGGTATCAGCTGCCTGTGCGTACCATGTATAGTAAAGTGATGGCAATAATGATAGCACAATTCAGAATTTTTCGATAACTTAAAAAATGCTACGCC
>LQNS02000227.1:2283248-2298098 GCA_001587735.2 Parhyale hawaiensis
AAGGGGAAGTATTGAGAGCCTACCTAACATTACAAAACTAACCTCATCAGCAGGAACTGCGGCAACTTGCAACATCCCCTGCGGAGAAGGCACTCGGGACCCTTGGGTGCGTGATGCCCAAATATATTGTAGCAGGGAAAGGGCCCGCCACAATATGCCCCTGAGGGCCCGTTCAACACTCAAAGTATTTCTGCACTTTGTTACTTTGCTATGTGTTAGGACTAGAATAGTGTACCATGTAGGAGATTTTAGGCTAAATCCGTTAGTGGAGCTACAGGCATCCCATGTTAGCAAAAAGCCTACACGATACAGGGGCAATGAGAGAAGCAAAAACGTAGATGAGAAAAATTTTTATATTTCAATAATAAATACATGAAACAGTTCCGACAACTTCTCTGCATTTGAGTTGCTAAACGAAACTTTTTTCATAGATAGCATAAGCTCTAAAAATCATAAGAATATACATAGTGTATGTTCTGTCTGAATATATTAAGTCAAATAACATTCTAAAAAAATGATACGCGAAACAACCACGTGTAGAGTGACCTTGTTTGAACACCAAACAAACACCGTGTAACAACATCGAGTTGAGTAACTAAATACATATATACTAAAAATGTCTTAGCTTTATAATATAATTCTAGTGTCTAAATGTGTGTTGAAACTTAAGTAAAACTAGCACAATTTGCGCAATGATTACCATAAAAAATGCAGTCCAAAACCCACACGCACAGACACACACGTATACGTACGATAAACATGAAATAGAATGGAAAATTATTAGTCCATTTTTCAAGTATCTTTCGTTTGTTCTACGATTTCTACTGCAAGCCGACCAATCGGCGGCTTGTATAGAAATAATTTAGCAGCATGCACTTTTTATATCATTGTCACCATCATATATCTCAATTGTTCGGAAAAAACTCTAACAATGGTGACAGATATTGACGTAGAGACA
Source organism: Parhyale hawaiensis (assembly GCA_001587735.2). Lineage (NCBI taxonomy): Eukaryota > Metazoa > Arthropoda > Malacostraca > Amphipoda > Hyalidae > Parhyale > Parhyale hawaiensis. The sequence goes on from LQNS02000227.1 coordinate 2,284,207, forward strand.
TTTTCAGCAGCACGTATTAGCATAAACGTTCGTTGAAGATAATGTTTTTGAATCATGATACATATTGATCTGAGATATTATCTTACGTAAGTCAAGTGAAATATGAAAAAAACAGCATGTTGCAGAGGAACCTGCATCAAAATAAAACAAACTTTTTTTAATCATTCCACATGCAATAATACACATAGCCAGCGAGGTTTTCCCTTGGGCTTGAAGTGAAGAATTTTGATGATCCGATGGTGTGAAGAACACGAAGAGTAGCTCAGTACTGAGACCCAATTTGGGAATCCCTCGTCATACTTCCCCTGACCTCTCGGTGCTAGTTTGCTCCAGAGAAAAAAAAATCATCTTGCCAACGTTGAGAATCGAACCAACTGCTGCGAAACGCTGGCCAGAGGCGCGCTCCTGACCACACGACGACAGGACACTCGAATATTTTTATTTCACCATGAGTCAGTTCGATTACGACCACTCTCTTCTACCTTCAAACTTCACTTGCTAAAGGACAGTCTGCTAGTGGACCATTTTATGATTGAAGTACACGCACTACCGAGTTTTACGATCGCCTGCTGAGGTGCAAACCTCTAGGCAATCCGTAAAAATTCTGTTTGTTTTCATTGGCTACACATTTAGCGAACTGAATGAGTTAAAGAAGCATCAAACAAACAGCTTATCATCGTTAGTAGATACTTACGAGGCGAACACTTCATCGGTTATTTTTATTACAATACATATATCAAAATTTAAGCCTCTCCCCCTGCTCGCAACAAACACTTTCTTTCAAAGAAAGGAAGAAAAAGGGGCATGTAATAGTTATTATCACTACTTTGTAGAGTTTAAGCCTCCATCTTTAATACAATTACGACTAAATAGAGCAAGAGAGTATGCTTATGAGTCTATAGACACAGGAAACCCAGCTCGCACAATGTATCAACAAGCACGGGCACAGTACTATGTCGGGCATGAATATGAGTAGCAAGACAAGTCATGGTCAGCGGGAGTGAGGAACAGAAAGCAAGCAAAGGAGGCGCGAAAGAAGGTGCCGAGGCTTAGTTAAGCTCTGAAGTTTCCTGGGGGCGTGAGTGCATGCAACGTTCACTACGCAACATCTACAAGTAGAATACTAAGTAGATACATACCTTCGTTTTGCCTTATGCGGCAGGACTCTGAAGCCTTAAAGGCATTCATTTATAATGTATAGAATGCTTGGTCCATTTTCGAGAGTGTAACTGATAAAATGGACAGCGCCCTTCTCTTAGACCAGTTATTACTAGCTTGGAAGGCAACGTACGTGGAGTGCACATCAGCCGGTGTATGCTGGGGTCCAATTAGTCTCTCTAGTTAGCTGTTCACCAAGTTGTGGACTTGGATGAGAGGGGGCAAGCTGCCTGTCTGGCAGCCTTAAGTACTGAGGAGGTTTAACATTAAACCTCATTGTTCAGTATAGCGTAGGTCGTCAGACGTGGAGGTGTAACACCTACGAGTTCTGCAGATATTAGTAGGGTGGCCGGAGCGCTAACTTTCCACAATATATATATATATGGCTGTTGCTGTTTTCAACAAGAGACGCGATTCTCCTTCCTGCCATAAATTGAATGCAGAGATGACGCGCTACATGAGTATTATTATATTCCTCAGACATTAGTGCTGTTCGAATGCTTAACCTGCACATTGCGAGCCACAGCTATGTATCCAGTAATTTGTAACACAGAGGGAGGTTAGAGTGCACCACACGCATTTATGAAGACCAGCTAAGTCAAGGGTCAGTAGCGAGTGGTGTACATCAGCGACCGTGCGGCATGTAAATACGCCGCAATAACATCTATGGTTAATATTAAGCCACTGTATAAAGTTACTGAGGCAGTATCCAGCCATCAAATAATTGGCCGGAAGCTTGCGTTACAACGGTAGAGAATATCCCTCCCATCCGCCGCATATGGCAAATCGACAAAAATAATATCACAGTTTCATAGCACAACTGCGGTGTACCATAACGAGGAAGAAGGATCGCACGATCCACTAACGAAAATATCAAGGGAAGGAATAATAACATTCACGGTTGAGCAGAAGGTTGCAACTATAGGACAGGGAACCTAAGGGCCGTACAGATGCTACCACAAGGGTTGTCTGCGGTGCCCGACTTGGGCTGAAACCTAACTACAGCCTCCATTGGAGATGTCCACAAACGAAATAAGTTTCATAACGTAAACATATAAATTGGAAGCAACAACTCTTAAAGAACAACATGGGGATATACTACCAGCTTGACTCACTTCCTCAGTGCTCGTCAAAATGCGAACGAGCTTCGAATGCATTCTATATATTTTTACCAAATCTTTTAGGCGAGTATGAGTGAGAAAATATAATGATTATTTCACTACGATTAAATATATTTCACAAACTCATTAGTTTATTTAATACAATAATACAGGCAGTCCTCGCTATAGATCGTACTCGTTTTACGCAGGGTTACTGACTGAGGTCCATTATTGTTTCCAGGCATCAGATTTATGTACTCTTGCTTCATGAATACATGTATCCACCATTTGCATTTGAAAATTTTGAACCTAAATCAAAATGCTGCATAAAACGAGTACGGCTTACAGTATAGAGAGAAAGAGGACTAACAAGCTACGAAATTCTACTTAACATTGCGTTAGGCTGCCCCTAAAATAACAAAGAAGAATTACATTAGATGTATCACGTGATGCGGTCTGGGATATCAAATACAATGACCGATAGCAACACTTTGCAGGCGCTTTAGTTCAAAGTTCGCACTTTTTATGTAAGTGGAGCTGCCCCCCATGAAGGAAATAATCAAGTCGGAGTTAGATGACAGTACCACACTAGGTACCGAGTGTTTCAGCCTGTAGCGACACTGTTCGATATTTCAGAAGCAGCTAAGACCTTCGCGAAATCCAATGTAAAGCACACACTGCTGCAGATGTCATAAACTCATAAACATTTTCTCTTCAGTATGTATTGGTGAAGATGGCAGCAGTAATTGTCACTTTAAGGACAACTCAACGCATGCAGAGAGCGAGGAACGATCTACTCTTCTACCAATGGCACAAGTAGATTAGTAAAAATAGTATTCTGTTGATGGTTAAGATATGAGAAAAAGCGAAAAGGTAATCTTGATAATTACACAGTGTTTTATACAATAATAATATTTGTCTTAAGTCTAGAATATATAATATAAATCTATTCACTAAAAACAGCTCACAGCAATCGTATAGTGGCTTGATAGAATGCTTAAGATAGTAGATATTGAACAATCAGAACACATCCCCACACATAGTCCACTATCAGTGATATTCTCCGCTGCGGAACCTAGCGATAAGATCACGACCACTACAGCACTACTTGCCTCTGGACCACAGTCCAGAGACGAGATAATTAAAGTTAAGGGCACTATAGCTGTACAGCTGCAGACAAAAGTACAGGGAAAGAAGTGCCCATGTTTTAGCTATTTTCTCTCGAATTTAGCGTCATTCAGATGTTTAATGCGATGTTGGTTCTACCCACATATATATGTTATATATATTTATATATAGCTCAAGTTCAAGAATTTTGCGAAGATTAGTACAAGCGATAGCAACTGATTGATCACTAGGCATCCAAGTATGTAGAATATAAAACGAGAACTGTGGGAAATGAAAATAACCGTTCTACAGAGGATTTCTTTCCTATTTTGAACACAGAATTGAATGCGTAAATCCCTTCTTTCTATTACGTCATCCGAAATGCTTGCGATGAGCAATTAAAAATATTTTTATACGTAGCCTCGTTCTCCTTTCTATTCTGCAGTATAAACGAGGGACGAAGTAAGAGCAAAGACATCGGCCTATTTTTACAGAATTGTAAATTATGCATTCCAGTAACCTCACTAAAGGTTTAAGAATCCGAGCTTGAGGTTGCCTCAACACAATTAACGAAGCTTTACATAATAAAGAACCTCACAATCTTCGCACGGTGATTTGCATTCTATGTACTGTAAAATCATATGGGATTCTAGATGGGAAGTTCGTATATTTAATACAAATTAGAGAAATGCAGAATTAATGAGAAGACATCTAATCAGGACTACGCAGTACACTGAAAAATACGACAAGAACCACATTTTCACAAGCATTTCTTTCGTTGAAATTCACTAACTGTGAAGCCGTAGCTCCCATTTGCAGATTACAAAACTGAAGTTTTGCACAGGACTGCAGTCGGCTATCTGCCTAGCTACGCAACTATCGGCTTCCTTGAGCGGGGCAGAAGAGTACGCTAGGTTACGACAACTGTGGGCAAGACGTGGCGTCGTTATGGAGTACAAGACAACGGTTCTAGTAGCATAAAGCAGAAGACGCAAAGTCGCACCAACTGATTAGCAAAACCCCACAAAACTATTCATTCCGTTCGGGAAAAATTGTTGCTATCCTCATACACCCACTGGATACAAGTATTAGCACAACAATTTTTTCATATCTCAAAAAAAAAAAAACTCCCTGATGTTGTTTGAGGAAAAAGTGCCACGAATCTCAGCAAAGACGTAGGTACTCAACAGCATAAATACGAGTAGCTTACACAGCTTTCTCTGCGGATTCTTTGAGAAATAAACAAATATTTGATCGATGAAATACCCGTGTCTAGTCACACTAGGAACAGAAGAGGACCTACAACTGAACTAATGTAATAACTGGTAATGAACTGAACCAGTCACCAGTCTTCCTGACAGACGCTAGGCTAGTGTAACATCACTGACGCCGCAGTTTTGCTGCTTGCGACTCAAAATGTAGAGAGAAGAGCACATCATTAGATGAAGCAAAGGTTTCGGGATATGACAGAAAATGAGATAGTTTTTTTTTTAAACCTGAGGAGCAACTGTTAACCTGGCACAGAAACTGCCATAGACAAACACGACCTCCAGTGGACGCATTTGTGTCTCTTGGGTCAGTGAAGCCTCCACCTGGGGCCGAGAACAACCGGTGTAAGTTTTTTTTTTTTTTTTTTTTTTACAACCGGTGTAAGGAACAGCACTGGTGAAGAGGCCCAAGTTGGTCATGTAAAGGAACTGTTTAATACAACTAAGCTTAACCCGTAGCTGAACTCAAGCTGTAGCAGAAAGAGGATATACAGCAACTAGTACGCAGATGTATCAAACTCCGAGCATTATATGTAATCAATTTGAAATTAATGTCATGAGAGACATGTGTAAATTTTGTGCAAAGAATCGAAAAAGATTACAGCGAACACAAAATTTACAACAACACACATGCGACAATATTCATTGTATCCACGCACAGACCTTAACAGAAGTATGAGCAGAAAGTAGTAAAAGAAGATATGAATGTTGGTCACTGGAATATGTTACACACAAAAGGCACAAAAGCAACAGGAGCGCTGGAACCAGTACATTAACCAACCACACTATCGCATTAAAACAAGTAGTATGCACTAACACTAAGTAATATTTGGGCTCTTGAAGATCAGTCGCGCACCATATTAACTTATAACATACAGAAAGGAAAAGCATCGGCATGCGCACCTTGGAGGTGAAATGAGGGGAAAACATAGGCATTTTAGCCTTCGGATAAGCACTCGGGGGAGGGGGAAAGTAGCGCACGTTTGCGGCGGTGAGCTCCGTTTGGCACGCCCACGGGAGTAGCAGGTGATGAGGCCGAGGAAGAACCACTGACACTCGAGGCTAAACAATTGCATAGTCCCACAAGCATGACTACAAAAGAAATACACTCGCTGTTACCACACAGGGAAGAGACTCGCTAAAGTGCAACGATCAAGTAATGACCGCCTCGAAAATAACCGAATACTGTGATCTCGCGGCCAATTGTGCATCGGCATTAGGCTGAAGCTTGAACCGTGATTGGCTGTGACGTCACGCTCTGCTTTATTTACGTTCGAGGCACTCACGTCATTGGTAAACTTGACTCAGTCTGTGCAGTTATCATAAATTAAATTGATGGGCTTTGTAACGATTCTATCGTCATTGCAAAAACATCAGAAGTGAAAGTTTTCAAGACATATCTACTTTTGAATGCACGAGAGAAAGATTAACGCTAAGATTTCGCGTTGAAAGTGAACCTTTAACATCATGTACGGAATGCAATACTGTTAGCCAAGACTATCTAAGGAGATCAAAGTAACGGCTAAATAGGGATGCTTGCTAGTATTTTGTTGTCTTTAGTAAGCTGTATTAACATATATCTAACATCTTCTTCACTGTACGAACGGGTGATTAATGAAAGCACAATGCTCCCAATGGCTGCAGTTTCGCCCAGCTGGTCTCCGGCTGCCGACGGTTTTGCGTCTCCGACGTAGGGGCGACGCTGCTGGGAACAGCAGGCCCAAAGGAACCACACTTCTCAGGCCAGGGCCCCACCGGCGAGACAAGCGACGAGCAACGCGACAAATTTGTGGCACGACAAACTGTAAGGGAGGGTACAGCACTCTGCTGCCCCCAACGACGCAACTGCGATGCCTCGCGACACTCGTGCACTGCTGCAACACGACTCCGTAAAAATCGCATTGCATCGCTTGTTGCTTTCTGTGGAGCCCCGGCTTGAGTTACTGTCGACGGGTGGCACCCGTGCCGTCGGGACACGAGGAGCTTCGCACGGCTTTGCCAGCAGGGCAGTCAGACCATTTTGGCGACCTTCTCAACCCTATTGTTTCTGGTTTTCCTTTTTCCTCTATTTCCACTGCGGCGTCCTGCGGCGAGCCGACACCGCTGCTCTCTGTTGATCGCCACTGCTCTCTCAGTGTTTCTTTACGTCTTTTATTGCTCCTTTCGGGTACTTGCGCCCCCTCCTTGCTTCGCCTCCGGAGCTGCTAAAGAGTGTGTGGAGTCCGGTAACGGCAATAGCATAAGAACATAACCTACAGTGAATTCGTAAGTAAATAATGACTTAAACAAAAGAAATATGGCGGACATTGTGCGTCACGGATATTTTACATCGACCCACAACTCTACAGATAACCCAATAAATCAGACTCATCACATTCATGTGCGCTTACGTAACTAATGCGATCGAAGAGTAAAACAAAATATTTTTCTTAGAACTTGTGCTAATTTTTAGTGAATCGCAGTACAGATATTTTTTTCATTGGTAGGAAGTTTGGCAGCAGTAACAGGTGCTTCTGAGCAGCCGTGGAATGACCACTCGCTCCCTGAAAAAAAAAATACATTAAATGAATTACCCGCGAAACATTACTATGCATCAGAATAATTACTTTTATTATTATTATTAGAACTGAACGCCCGGCGTACAAAGACTCATACGGAGCATTGAGTAACTTCAAGACGCCCGAAATGTTGCACAGAAGAACCAGCGAGTAAAGGCACGGCTGACTTGAACGGCTGCAGCTGTACGCGGATCCCAGTAATAAATTTTATGCCGAGACAGACCAGGGGTAATACACTAACTGAACAGCCGTGGTCGTGACCCACCAGGCACTACTGTGGAGGGCCGCAGTTTGTGTCCTTCGCTCATCAAAGAATTTCAGGGACAAGTACAGGAATGCAGCAGCTACGGGTTGGGGGGAGAGTTCCAACACCAGGAAGACAGACGGGCCAGAAAGGCTTACTTGAAACTAGTGCTTCTTTAATAATATCTCAAATACTATTACACCAAAAGTAAAATTCGGTTAGTCTTCTATAATTCGATAGAGCTGATCAGATAAATATACTGAAATTGGGAAATAACAGCCCAAGTATCGAAGAATTGCTGGTCAATTTTAGTTGAATAATTTCAGTGGTTATGGAATGGTTGAAAAGCGTTGTCGTTGTCACCAATCCTTATGTTTCTTCCAGAATAAACGTTTTAGAAAATGCAACAAAACCTGCCAAGTAACATAACGCGCTTTTTACATGGCAACCATTCTAATGATGGGGCGAATATCCACATTCGCGGAACATCCGCATTTGCATCCGCGGATGTCCAAGAAATGACATCCGACTTATCACTAAACCATTCCATGAATTTTCCAGCAACCAGCTAGGACAATAGCGTACCCTTTACTCCATATAAGCTCCAGCAGCAAGCAGCATATCCTCCTCAGTGGTTCGGCGGCGGAAGGGTCCGTGGGACACAAGGTGTATTACCAGCCCAGCGAACAGCACCAGCACAAGACCCAGGCAGTTGACAAGCACACCTTCAGAGGGCAGCTTGGCGTACGTTTTGGGCCTGTAACAAGCGATAGCGTCATGATTTCTTTTAAATCAATAGTATACAAGTTCTGGTGTACGCAGAACAATAGATACGTCATAGTGAGAGCTATGTGAAGATGTTCGTCAACGGCGTCAAGATCTCTACACCAAGATATGCTGTAGGAAGATTAAATGTGAAGTAAAGGGGTCAGGAATGGATGTGAGAACTGAGTGCAGTATAATATGCAAACTGTTCCATGAATCATAGCAAAAATTGCATAAGAGCTCTGAGATCAAACAGTAAAACTTCTGAGCAGAAGCTGCAGCAGAGTAGAAACACATGGGGAAGAGAATACTCTCAGATTTTTTAGGCAGTCAATACCCCAGCAGAACTGAATAAGTAGCAATCCATCATAGCTACAACATGCATGGTAGAAACATTTTCAGGTCCCATGAGCCTACAATAACGCAGAAGACTGAAACCTACATGGAGAAGAAAGCCTTTTCGGAGATGCCTAGAAGGCTGGTGACCACAGCACCAACAAAGATGGCCATGCCGAAGAACTGGTGGATGGGCAGGTACCAGTCCTTGAGGCTCTGGCGCAATCCGGGGTAGAGGAAGCTTATCAAGCCAAACAGCCACTGCGGGGAACACCAACTAATTAGAAGCTGACTCCTGGCATTTGTAATGCTATACAATAAGCTGCCTAATAGCCACCGACGTCACAAAGCTGGGTGTCACAAGCTTAGATTCGGACAGAGGAAGTCTGCTCCAGGAAGCGCATAAGAAAAGCACGTGTGACACTGGGATTTTACAGCTCAGCAAGCGGGTTATGACAACACTGATGTTGCTACAGAAACATCCTCAAATACTTAGCTAAAAGGAAACAATAAAATGTAAGTAAATCCTAGCTGCGTCTTCGATAGCGAATATGTTAACCTCTATAGCATGGCACACCATAGTCTCATGTAGGTATGTTGTAAAACTTTGTAGATAAACATTTCATCCCGGAGCGTATCTGATTTTAATTATATTTCAATTTTAGCTTGAACTGGAGCCTAGGTCATAAACAAGTTATTAATGGAAGAGTAAAATAGCAAGAAGTTCCCCAGCTGTACTGTCAGGAGAAATTCACTGGGGAACTGGACACTGGACCACAGCAGACCACAAGAGCACTGCAAAGAACACAGCAGACCACAAGAGCACCACAAAGAGCACAGCAGACCTGACAGCAGAAGAGGATGATGACGGTGAGGCCGAGCCAGGAGTGTAGGGAGTAGAAGTTTGGGATGGGGGCAGGGTTCCCCTCGGGGTCCGTATGGAGGTTATGCGAGTCCAGAACCGCTACAAGAGCTGGTGGTCAGGGAGAGGAGGACATTAGTGCAGTTAGTGATGAGTCAAGTTTAACTCTTCTTGTTCACGGTAACGGTGACCCCAAGAAAGGGAGGTAGGTAGGTACAAGGAATACAGAATATGAAAAATGGGCAATCCCAATAGGGACGAACACCGCGCATGGGGACAGCAAGAAAGGAAGAGAAAGATCTTCAACAAAAAGTGGTAGTAGAAGCAGGAAATTACTGTGAAACTAAGCTTTTTGCGGGATCATATGCTATGCAGCGGGCTGTAGATTCCCGCAAAGGCTCTAGTTTACAACTTATGTAACCTATGATCCCCCAGATACGTCTATTGAGGGACCAACCATTCCGATACAGAGAAACTACCGCAGTCTGTGTGCTAACTTCACAGGCCTCACATGCGCTTCCGTCTACTAGCGGAAATCCCTTTAAAAAAATTTGGATATGTTTTTATTATTATTCAGGTCTTCATAGGCATCGCGATAAATTTTCATTTTTTTTCGTGTGAAATTTCATCACATGTCGTCCAAGAACAATACAAATCAGACAACATCTCAACAGTTGACAGTTCCGCCTTGCAGCACATTTGTAGCACCAACAGAGAGCCGGTATTAGTAAGGACATATGTTCTTAGAAAAAAGGAGAGTCTATAATTAACTAGCTCGGTGATGGGCGAACGTGAAGACAAATAGAGAATGCCACAGTACAAGGCATAGTCTCCTCGATCAGTACAAATTCCATGACAGGATTATTACTACTAATACATATTACATTTATACTTTTTCCCGCTGGTTCCGATACAATGGCGATAAATAGCGATCTAAGATATAAATATCAGTAAAGGCCGGCACCAGAACGTTTAAAAGCCAAACTAAAGTTGTACGAGTTCTATTAGAAAAGAAGCGGTGAGTAGACTATTACTCACACAAATAGGCGTAAAGCATCTGTGAGAGACGAGAAAGGGAAAGACAGAAATATCCGTGCGGAGGAGGTCCCATCCATGGCCCTCACACGGGATGGGTCGCTAAGCACCATTAGGTGGCCCAACTCGTACAACATAAGGGGAAATATAAAAAACCTACCTAACCTAAAACACTAATCTTTTCAGCAGGAACTGAGGCCAATGGCAACAACAATCCCTGAGGAGAAGGCACTCAGACAACCTCTAGGTAAATGATACACATACCTAGGCTGACAGGGATATGGATGATAAGATTCCTCAGGGGCTAGCCAAAGGCATTAACACTCAGCACCGGATTAAGATTCTGTATGTAGGTGACAGCTCGCAAGGCCACCAAGACATTTAGTGGATGTACATATATTTGTCTCACCTGCTCTGCTGGAGGTGCTTCACTTTGTGCGCTTACTTTAGTTATATGTAGTAATAGTAGTGGGAAGGGTTACTAGGCGTGCTTAGTTCAATTTATTTTTTGTAATTATAAGCTTTTTTTGCTGCTGGTGAAGCCAGTAGGCATAGACTGAGTATACTGTATTTTCCTTGCGCATAGGCTCATATATGCGGCGGTGCCTAGTATCTAAAGAAACGATGCTTTTTGAATCTATAGTGTTCTTAACATAGATGAATTATCATTATTATTACTATTATTATGGGAGCAGAGGTCTCACCAATGATAGCTAGCAGCAGGGAGATGATCTGCATGGCAGCATGCAGAGCCTTGAGTTTGGGCTTGCGCTCTGTCCTGAAGCCCCGGTATATCAGCAGCCCTGCAATTGGCAGGGATAGTCTGAGCGCACGGTCACGAGTTGTAGGCAGGAAGACGCGTGACTCAATCACTACCTTATCATCACTTGTAAAGCTTTACACTTATATTCACAGCATGTAAAAGCAAGGCAATCATTGGGGTCGATATATATCACACCGAATACGACTCAAAAAAAACATCAACAGCAATATTGCAGGGTAGTCGTGGTACAAATGGTAACGAGCTTCAAGCAATCTGAAGTACAGGGAAATCAAACCTTCATAGTCCAGGGATCAGCACACACAACTGTAAGAGAACAAACAGAACACGACACTCACAGCAATAGTTGCGACCGTAGACACACGTCAAGATGGAATACCATATTCGTACAGCACCATTTTTGTTCATCAATGAAGGAGAAATTCCATCCAAAAAATTCTCATGGCGTAAGCACCTTTACACTTGCGTAGCTTGAAATGAGTAAGATCTGATACAATACTGTTAGTATTTTGCTCAAAATGTTTTATCACCTACTCATACTACTTCAGGAAGCAAAAACAAGCACAAAACTGATTAGCAGTTTAGAGCTCGTCGTTAGCATACATACAACACGAAGATGCCGAACACAGCTACACAAAGATCATAGATTGAAACAGCCACCGATGCTAAAGAAAACGAACAATCTGCTCATAGCCTAAGCACTTTCAGATGAAACAGCTCATTGCTGGCACATAACACAACCATGCCAATCACCAGGACTGCGGATCAGGTAGACCAAGTCCGACTCCGACTCCTGGGTCCATCCAGTGTCGGACTTCCACACCTCTGATTCCGATAACGTCCAACTTCGACTCGGTCAACCTGCTGAGCACAGCGGAACGATGATATCTCAGACAAAACACGATCCACTGTCGGAACACAACCCAAACACGTTGACCAGAGCCTAAAGTCAGTAAGACAATTCAGAACTCACCATTGGCAGACAAGAAGACCATGCCGGCCATCATGAGCACCGGATGCCAGTTGAACTCAATACCAGGGTTACTGTGCCAGGCGAAGCCGCCGTGGAAAGCGGCCATCCATAGCGTCGTGAGCACCAAGAGTAACACCCCTGCACACCAGGGGTTGTTAGTAACATTGCTATCATGATATTGTTGTAGTTTTTGTAGTTATTATTACTTGTAGTTATTATTACATTGTGGATATTTCCTAATGCTTAATTCACTATTGATGATACGTCGCTGCAGTGTTTATTCTAAGGAAAACCTACAGCTGCACAAACTGTGGTGAGAGGCCCAACTGTAAGGTTATACTGTAATGGTAATGAAAATTAGAACATCTTCCGGTCAGCTATAAGTTACTTCTATGGTTGTTCTCTCAATGTTACCTCCGCCAAGGAGGTTATGTTTTCGTCGTGTTTGTGTGTCTGTCTGTATGTTTGTCTGTCGGTCTGTCACCAAGATAACTCAAAAAGTTATGAACTGATTTGGACGAAATTTAGAGGGATTGTTAGGTATGTTAGGAGGAACAGATGATTAACTTTTGGTAAGATATGTCAATTTGTTTATTTGTTTATCTGCCTCATTTTTCTCAATGCCACAACTCAAGAAGTTATAGATGATTTTTTTAAATTAACATGAGTTGTTAGGTATATAACAAAGAGTAAATGGCCAAATTTTGATAATGATCCATTAGTTCGTTCGTTGTCACTGTTTTTAATTTTATGCTTGTTAGCACAATAACTCAAAAATAATGAATGGATCTTTATGAAATTTATAGGGGTTGTTAGTAATATTACAAGACATAAATGATTAGATTTTGGAGCAGATCGGTTTGTTCGTTTGTATGTTTGACTCATGTTTGTCATAACGTTTGTTAGCAGTATAACTCAAAAAGTTATGAACGGATCTTCAAAAAAATTGAACAAGCTGTTATTGATATAAAAAGGCACAAATGATTAGATTTTGGAGTTTATGCACAGAAAATTATGGTTTCAGAGCCAATTTGAATTTTTTTGCTACCGTTGCCTCGCTTGGCGGAGGTATGCGCTCTCAGAGTGCTCTAGTTTATATCTGTGATGCCCTAGCCATGCAAATTCAAACGAAGTACCAATTGAACAACAGCACATTTTGTATTTACAACTGCACAAAAGAGGTGCAAGTGCACGTTAGAACAACCCTGCATCGGTGATGGAAAGATCTGTGAGAGAAAGAAGAGATATGTAAACAGACTCACGGAGTTGGTGATCGAGTGACTTGGGAAAAAGCGGACCTGCAGTAAGCAAGCAAAACAGAGAATGGCACACGGAGCCTTACGGTGGAAATAGAAGAGCAATTAGGGGACCAATGAGAGCATGAAAATGAAAGGAAAGAAAGCTGGTACATAAACCTCGCAACGGGTTACTTGATGATGAGGCAAGCTCTGCATGGGGCACTGCTTCCTTAAACGTAATGCGGAGGAGCTCAACCTATTAGTGCAAAACAAAAATATTTATTTCCCGCAAGAACGGCACCACTTCAGACCGTACACAAAAATAGACGGCATGCGCTCGTGGATCAACCTCTATGCTGTCGCTCAGTCTCTGAAAAGGGACTTGTCGCGCATTAGTGCATGGTGCTCGGCCTGGAGTATGAAGCTGAATGCCAGTAAGACCAAATCGATGATCGTCAGTCGGTCTC
>LQNS02000227.1:2298717-2319261 GCA_001587735.2 Parhyale hawaiensis
AGATTTCCTTTAGCAGCGTTTTGGGCTTCCCGGTGTTGCAAATGCTTCATTTGGGTTGTATTACCTGTCCGTGGGAGCCCAAGCGTGAAGTTTTAATAATAATAATAATAATAATATGTACTACAGAGTGACGGCCTCAACATCAAACCTCCATCAAGTTTAGGCTGAACTCACATGAACTATGCTTATGAGACCTTAACCTTTTAGCTTGACTATAATTTTTTATCAGAAAAAGGCAATATGACACTATATCGTATGGAAAAACGCCATTTGATCTAGTTTCAATGAGTGCTATCATTATGAAATTGGAAAAATGTTCAATAAGAATGGCAAGAATTAAACTTCAGTAGGTATCATGAGTGAGTAGCTAAGTGACATGAAACATACCACAGATAATATGCAGAGGGACGTACCGAGTACTTGGGTGAAAGTGTAGATTTTGGTGAAGCTTCTGACGCTCTGCGCTTCATTCTCCATCCTTGTGACTCTGCCGGCGATCGAACTTCCTTCGTCTCCACCTTCCCAGTCTCGTCTGCACAGCACAACAGATGGTTATTGCACAGCATTGAACTGGATAACGTTATACATAACGTCACACACAAGCTAGCGGCGCAGTTACAGTGAAGCTAAAGCATGCAGCTCCTGAGGTTAGAGAGTTATAAGGAGAAAAGTAATTGTTGTAAGAGTGAATTGCTGTACAGCTACATTATTCAGCTTGTTAGGCTGAATAGTGTTTGAGTAAAGAGAAAAAGTACATTATTGGCGATAAGTTTTATAGGCAGTGAATATTAGTCTTTGCACTTGCCAGAAAAACATGCATATTGAAAGTCGACGGAGATAACGAACAGGATTTAAGTATAGTGGGTAGGTGAGAGGCCACAAGAGTGACGGTTACAACTATGAAGTACGCGATTTCGGATACGCATTATATAAAACACAGTCTTCCAAAAAAGCACGAAGCAATTAAGCTTAATCCGCGTATGTTCCTTCGAAGCCAGAAACTCGCTTCTCACTACGATACCCTCAACATTCGCCTTAGTATCATCTTTCAGACGAGGGAGCAGCTGCAAGAAACGACGGCGTCATTTAACACTACAACTCAATGCTCAGGAGCAAGAAAAACACACGACAGAGCTAATCATAACGGACAGACGGAACGCCTGAAAACAAGAGCGGCGATACGCCCTGCAGCAGTAAAGCTTTCATCAGGTTAGGACAGAGGCGCGCGGGGGCAGAACTAATGAGTCGATGCGGCAACAAGAGGCTTCCATGAGATTACGGGAGACTCTGATGGAATTATGCCGCGGTCGAGGCGTGCCAAGTGCTCTATCAGCGAGGTCAGGCCACAGGTGTTTTGCTTCAACGCTTGCTTGGCTTTAAAATGAAGGGAAGCGGACATGAGGTCGTCGTGACGTTGCTCTTAGAAGTAGCTATGTCCTTTGGTCGTGATGTGAAACGAAGGCCAGATGAGGGCAGGTGGGTCACGTTCGTACAGAATATAATACATTTCGTAGAAAACACCAAAGTTATTATGTAAAATTGAGGGATATTCTCTTGGGTACGTGACTTTTGTACAGATTATGGAATTTCGCAGTAAACTCACATGATATAAAATGAAAGAAAGCGCAGGGGTGTCAGTAATAAGGCACTGCGCAGCTAATTTCATATTTTGAAGTAAAAGAAATATAAATGGAGATGGGCATGCACCTTTCATCCAAAACATAACATGTGGGAATCAAAGCACAATCTTGGACTTCGAGATGAAGCGAAGCAGCAAGGATTTCATAAGGACGTTGTTACACACACCGACGTTTACGGTGCACAGTGCCATAAAGCAGCGGGTTTGCTGGACAACGCCACTTACGATACATGACACTGAGAGTGTCATCCTAATGCCTACAGGTCATTGGACGATCTCTTACTGTATGGAAAGTAGGGAATGCAGTAAACATAAGAACCTAATGAAGCACAAGAAAACTTCAGGACGCTTGAAATAATACTTAAAAGCACCAACAAAACACAGTATCATGGATACGGTCATGTTCCCATATTTTTTACAATCATAATTGCAACCCTTACGGCCTCCCAATTTCAAAACCGAATTCGAATGTTAGAAAAATACCTTGAATTGCGACGCACTCCCTGGACTGAATTTTAACGAATTTCTGGTACTGTAAGTTAATGCGTTTTCGTCGCAGAATTCCGATGAATCCGCGGCACTGAATTCTGGCAAGTTCCCGATTCTGAATTGTGATGCATTCCCGGAATATAATTCCAATTAATTCCCGGCACTGAACATTTTTCAACCAGTTCCCGATAGTGAATTTTGATACGTTCCCGGCAGTGAATTTCGATGAGTTCTCGATTCTGAATTGTGACGCCTTCCCGGCACTCAATTCCGATGAACTCCCGGCACTGAATCCCAATGAATTTCCGGCATTGAATTCCAATGCACTCCAGTCACTGAATTCCTGCTATTGAAATCTAATGAGGAGGTCCATGCTGAGTATCCGCCCGCCACAGAAGAAGACCAGTTCAGCATATGACGATCTCAAATGAATTTCAGCCAGCATTCACAACCGAACGCAACGCATGTTTAGCCAGGACCTACGTATATCAAAGGATATTATTTCGGCGCAAAAATTAATGAACTGCTAATGGACAGAGCTTCCGGAATTTTTAATGCCGTAACAGAATTTGCGGCGCATGTCAATGTTGCCAGGCTAAATCAGACGGGCCACACCCGCTGCCGGAAGTGAACAGAGCTTTGTGAAGCAGAGACGTCAAAAGTAAGGCTGGCCGTGTATTTCCAGTTTCAGCCAAATAATGAAAACAGGAAGCTGTTAGGCGACAGACAGGACGAAAAGTCCGACAGTGACTTTCAGAGTACTGACCCAGCAAGAAATGGGGACGGTGGGGTTACAACTGTCTTAAATTTTGAGCCTTCCGGCTAGTGACGTCATAGCTCTGGCAACCTGAGCTCGACCGCAGCCGTGCGCAACCCTAGAGCAGGTCTATATCTGAAGCACGAGCTAGTGTACGTGGATTTCCCAATTAGTGTGTGCTATCTAGTTGACTTTACTGTAGCGTTTGGTATTAGTTAGTATTTATCGAATGTCCCCATGTATATATATATATATATACAGAACTAGGGAACTGCAGTTGATAGGAATGAACGATGCGCGTAAAAAGGCGACATACAGGAGAAAATTTTCTTGAATGCCTACCTGGGAAAATGAGCGAAAAGACTTGCTGCACTTGGGATGAGCTGCAATTAACGATTATTAGAACAAAATATATGATGTAACAAGCGCCAACATAGAGAAGCTCTTCCCGAGACGAAGCTTAGGAGGAATAGATTTAGTGCCTACAAACTTTAGCCTATTTTAGACGTGTACCAAACGAGTCAGAGAGGGAGGAGCAACGACGAACCCATGCAGGGTATTGTCCCCACGCTGGAACTATCAGGAGCTTAGAAATAAAAGGAAACAGCTTGAGATGAAACCCCACGTTTTCAGAAACCGAAAGTATAGCCATCGATCCCGATTGATCCTCCAGAAAGCTGAGTGAGAACAACACGGGCGCAACGAAAGTCACTTGAGCAGGCAAGAGGCCGGCAATAATGGCGGCAATAAGGCGTCGGGAGCACCGTCAGCTCATAGAGGCTGTAATGGACTCACGGCGACGATAATGGAGTCCTTGCAACACAAAAATAAAGGGAGCAGCGGCACCAGTGGCGGTTGGAGAGTTTAGCTGGAGCAGCAACAGGTCCTAGTAATAGGATCGAGGAAGGCAGGTCTGTGTGGTGCTCTGAGGAGGTCACGCTGTACCACTCACTGCATGGTGACTGTATGGGTCACCGGCAATATTCAGAGCCCTGGGTTCTAGATAACACAGATCCCCTTCCCTCGGGCTACGGCCAGTGGCTCAATTGGTTTCGGTCCACAAAAGAAATAATTATTTCCGTTTTATTTACTATCTGAGTCTAATTATCTTTTATTTGCCAGGATACAGTATAAACTATCTACGCTCCCCCATCTCCTGGGGTCGCGGTAAATTGTCAACCACTGAACGATTCGTGGCGATAAAGAGGTTGGGGACCCCTGGGCCTTAGAGTAGGTATCTCCCCGTTATTGTTTTGAGTTTAAACCTCTTTCACTATACGATGGTGGCCACAGAGAGGAAAAACAAGGGACACGACGCGTCCATGCAGGAAGGTGTTCTCACCATGGTTCAATACGCATGGGTACGGGAAGTCGAGGAGGAGGAAGAACAGAACAAAGATGTTAGCATAAGCAAAAAATAAAATAAAAGAAGGATGGAGCCCAAAAAGTAGGAGTCAGAAACTTAAGACTAAAGCGTCGGAGTCGGACTTGGTCCAACTCTGAAGCCGCCAATAGGGTTGGCATGATTGTACGAAGCCTCCAGAGCGGTCCAAAGGTGTGCGCGAGTTGTTTTCATTATTATTATTTCCATGAAGGAGGCTATATTTTTGTCGCGTTTGTCTATCTTTCTGTTTTGCTCTTTGTCACCAAGATAAGTTATGGACGGATCTCAATGAAATTTACAGGGATTATTAATCATGATAGGAGAAACACATGATCAACTTTTGGTGAAGATCCGTTCAAGCGTTTGTTTAGATTAGACTAGATAGGCGGCAGTAGACGAACCAATAGGCCAATTCCCAAAGAGACACAGATCCGTTTGTTTGTCGACCTCTGTTCTTTTTTCTTGGAATTATAACTCAAAAAAGTTAAGGCCAGTTTTTCATAAAATTTGCGTAAATTGTTAGGAATATTATGAAGAGCAAATGACCAAATTTTTGTGATGTTTTGTAGGTCCGTTTGTTTGTCTCTATAATTGACTGCATGTTTGTCAGCAACATTACCCGAAAAAGGTATGAACTGATCTTTATGAAATTTGAGAAAAAAATTATTAGGAATTGTAAAAGACTGAAATGACTAAACTTTGGTGATGATCGGTTCATCCGTTGGTGTTTTCGATTACTGTTTTCAGAACCTAACTCAAAAGTTACTAACCGATCATCAAGAAAATTACAGAATCTGTTATTACTGTCAAGCGACAGAAATGTCAATATTTCGGTGATGATACACAAGTATATCCTACTTTTTAGACCAATTTGAATTCTTCGTTAACAATGCCTTACTTGGTGGAAGTATGCGCTCTCAGAGTGCTTGGCTATTAAATAGGTTAATTTAAGCTTCTCTAATTCAGCACAAGTTTGATGCTTCAAGAGGGGGTAAAGGAAGGGACACATACAGGGTGTATAACGATTTGGGAAAATGAAATTCAAGGCAAACTCAAGAAATTCAAGGCAAATTCAAGAAATTCAAGGCAAATTCAAGAAATTCAAGGCAAATTCATGGTTTTCAAGGGTGATCTCGGAAAAGTTCAAAGCTCTCGTAAAATTAACTTTCCAATACATCGACATGAAAAACGTGAAATATTACTATCTGATGTGAACAGCCAGTAACAAATGAACGATTTCGATCGTAATTTTTACCATTTTGATCAATTCGGATAAAATATTGCTGGATAGTTGCATTCAGTAGTCTTCCTCTAACTTTGCCTGTGCCAGCAGCACACAACCCTCGCTGAGGGTTGGTTGGATGATGAACGTTTGCTATGAGTGGGCGGAGGGAATGCATCATCACTAACATCTTCTCGCTTTATTATGTCGGGTAGGGCAAACGAAATACTAACTCACATTTCTCGTGTCTTGCCATTGAAGTGTAAAGATTTTCTTGCCGGCACTGTAAAGAGATGTCATAAAAATTTTTCGACCATCGAGAGGAGGGGTGCCGCCGAAAGCTTGGCGGACATTTGGTTGATATTATCTTTCATACATATTTGCTATGAATCACATAATATGATCCGATAGAGAAATCAATGAATTTGTGTCAATAACACTGTTTTATTTACTGCTAACCTAGGTCCGTCTTAATGAAACCCCAAGTACAATTGGGAACATATATTTGCGGAGTGGTGAAATTATATAATTGTACGACGAGTAGTGAAATCTTAATAAGATTAAGCGTGCGTGACACAGCGATTTAGTTCTAGAATGCATACAGCATACTTTGGTTGAAAGGTACTGGGCAGGGTTGCTGAGGGAAAACCGGATGAAGCATAGCAGTTTACCGATGTACATGGTCTTATAGCTAAGTTTTCAAGGAATCAGAGTTGAACCGGAATCCTGGTCAAATGTTTTACCTTCCTACTCCGCAACTACTGCGCAGAACAGCAGCACGTGCATTGGACCGCCGGGAGCTTCTGTCATGTCTGCTCTGATATTGATTAGCGCCCTCATCATGAGGCAATATCGCGTGGTTACCTGCGGGCGCCACAGGGAGAGCCACACATAATGTTATCAAGGGTACAGTAACATTATTGCTTGCGTTGGGACATTGAGGGAAGGTATACATTACGTAGCGAGATAGACGAAAGAAGCGTTTTTTTAGACAGGCATACTTGCTCCGACTGCTTTAGTCAAACCAGCGTAAGCAGTCCTTTAAGGGCGGAACTCAATGGAACGCTGCTGTACCAAATCTAATCTATTGGCTAATAGACTTTGAGTATTCGTACATAAATATAATTTAATCGACTGAGACGAGTTATACCACGGGCTTAAGTGAGATTTGGAAAAGTTGCTTTGCGTTCTTAGCCACGCCCGTCGGACTCCTTACGCTGGTTTGACTCTAGGCCAGTACAATGCAACGGGATATGCTTCGAGTTGAGCCTGCAATGAAGACAGAACCCAAGAGGATCCACGATAATAGCAGAATTTTTCCAGTGGAAAATGTGCACTCAAAGGTTTGGATATATCGGCATAATAGGCGCTATAAAAAAAGTGTGCAGTTTGCGCACATCTACACATATCTATTGCAGCACGAAGAAGCATAGAGGAATCAGTAGCGAACGCTTCCTTCGAGACCAGCAGCCAAACTGGAGCAGTATAGGGTTAGTTATAGAGGTGGGAGCCTGAAATCAAAAATTACCAAGAGAGACTCAGCTAGAGGAACAAAAAGCTCTACCTAAAGCATGTTCTTTTTAGGTTGTGTTGACAAATGACATTAAGATTACATTGAACTTGGAGGAAGTAGAGGTTCCTCCGAGGTATTTAGCACATACTCACGGTATGGGTTCCAAAAACTTAGATATTACTAGGGAAAATAGGTTAGCCCCAATAACTCAGGAATCCATGATACATACAACACTTGTACAGCTCTGTGACGTCAAGATACACCCAGAGGAAGACTATCATGCAGCAGATTGACAGCCGTGTATACATAATCGATCCAGGAGATGAGCTTGAGCTGCCAGCCTAAAGCCACATATATAGGCGGAGGTGGCAAGTAAAAAAGGCGAAGGGCATTGGACCTCTGGCCTGCTAGTACTCTTGTAGCAGGGGCCACCAGCGCACACCTCTCGAAATGCATATAATAAGTTGTATTACTCTAAAAAAAAAATCTTATATCGCCCCGCAAGCGCTTTTACGATTTAGGTCCTTGGGAACCAATTAAGGACTCTGATTAGGGTATGCTTTCCTAATGAACAAATCAAGCTTACATTGTAGAGACGTTGCGAGGTGAAAGCTCCAGTACTACGAATAAACAGTATGTTTATTCCATCTTAGCTCTTTGCTTGCGAAAACATGACTCCGTAACGCGAGTTTTTGTTATATAGCCACTATATAATGAAACGCCGTTTGCTGGTTGCTGGCTTCTCTTGGTTGGTTCATCTCTCCGTCACGATAGCAAGGAGTTAGATATGAGAAAATTCATCTACTGAACAAAGCATTACCTAAAAAATAGTTAGGTATTATTTGATATAATTTCTTGAACAAGGTACACGAGAGGCGCAATCTAGGAAAGATATTTCGTTTCAGGCGTACATAATCGATTTAGTCTAATTTTTTAAACTTAACGTTGAGTAAAGGCCAAAACATGATGGTTCACATAGCTACTGGTATACAAGACACAAAAAGCACTGAGCATATCCGGTGAATTCTTTCGATTGAACTATATTTTCTTTGTGCAGCTCCACCTTAGAGCATTCCAAAATCTGCACTTTTACTTGCATGCAGGAAAGTAATTTTCCTCTCGCAAAATTATGACGGCACATTTTTCGTTATTTTAATGGAGGATGAGGCCTAAAGGTATGAGGCATATTTTTTTTAGCAAAACCCGTATCGCAAAAGAGAACAATAAAAAATTCCAATTATAAAATTACAGCCATCATTTTTGACGGCTGGATAACCTAGGCTATAAAAGAAGGCGTGCATACGAATATGCGAAGTGCATTACCTATCAACAGGATAGTTACCTGCCTTTTTTGACACTGCCACTGGTACTGGATCTAACGTTTATTTAATTTAAGAGTAAACAATACGTTCCGACATCATATGCTTTACAAAATATAACTGGTAGAAATAGTGCAACGTCAAGTACGATACCCCCGTGTAAAATTGAAATTCTATTAAATAAACTCATAGAAATTCATGGTTCTTTACATGTTACATGGTTACCTCTTTCGTGCCGCCTGTACCCTTATAAGTAACGTTAAAAATAGTGCTATTCCGATGCACATTGATATATCTAATTCAGACACGCCATGTTCAACAGAGCAGCAGGTAATGGCTTCATAGAGAGATGGAGGAGAGGAGGCAGGACTGCAGAGGCGTCCCCATTGATGAGGAGCGATAACAATCAATGCGTTGCATTTATTCCGTAATTGCACTGCAGATCGTCATCCCGCTACAGCAGGGCTTGTCAGTAATGATTGCCTACATAATTAATGCGACGATTTCAATATTCTGCGGCGCTTCAGCATAATTGTTGTCAGTAATAAGGTAGCAGTAAGAAGGTAGATGGAATTATGAGTTGCCCTATATACTAACTAGCTGAAGACAGGGAAAAGGAGAGTCGAGAATGGTAGAAAAATTGTGTGCCAAAGCGCGGAAACTCACTGCGAGGGGAAACAGAAGTACATAGTAAGATTAGTACCAAGGATTACTAACGATTAGTATGTAGATAAGCTACTTCTTTTGGCGCCGCACATCACAGTGACTTTGATTTCGGCTTTTCTGTCTGAGGGTCTCAAGTTATACGCAAACTCAAATGAGTGGAGACGGACATTTGCAAAAGATAAGGAAAATGGACGAGTAGGGATACGAAAAATTAGTGAAGACGCAGAGTAGTCACGGATACAGCGATGTGAAAGGTAGGTTATCTCATGGTCTCTTGATTGGTCACCTCCCCATAACACATGGTCAGTATCAAGTACAATACTAACAACCGCATGTACTACCCAATGCGCTTCAACCAAACAAGTACATGTGAAGGTCCGAACTGATGCTCAATGGCAACAAGATGATTTAGATATTCACCTGAAGAAAATTTTCGGTCCGTAGCTGGTTAGGCGCGAAGTGGCCAGCCCGCAACACACAAAAATATGATTTTTTTTCAAGGGGAGGGGGAAGGAGGCCATCCAAATATTGCGATCAGGAATGCATCGTCATTTCAAAGCCACCGTATACGAGCTCAGGGGGAGTCTGCTGGTGATGTCATGAGCAGCGATCTAGCCGCTATGAAAACAAGAGACCTCGTGGAAATACGGAGCCCGCAGCAGAGCACAACTTCGCACGACAACAGCCAATAAGCTGCTGAATAGAATCGGCGACACACGCAACACTGTTGCCTCTGTAACCCTGCACCTACCTTAAATACTGTCAAGATACGCAGTAACCTGTTTTGTGCAACGATAAGCTTACTTAGTATAGCTCTATTGTTGTTATTATCTCTTCAGGGTCTAGCTTAGACTTGAATTCTCGTAGAGATAACAATGCTAATTACGCTCCCGCGGGAGACACAGGGCTCTAACCTGTAATGAACAGTGTTTTTAGAATGATACTGTAACTGCAGTACATTTCATTGGCTGAAAATGGATAGGACGATACGCAGTCTCAAATAGCGTAAGAAAATAAAAAAACAAGCACCATCTACGCTAGCAGACGCACAATAACACGACATACCCTGCGGGACGGCAAAGATTTCATCAGCAGGCGTAATGAGCTACTCCTCGTCAGTGTATTCAAGAGGTAGTTCAGTGATGTGCTTACGACAGAAAAGAATGGTTGAAGGCTGATCCCGGAACTTCAAAATATATATATATATATAAATCCCACGATTAAATTAGCTGTTGCATGCGGCATCACAGACACACTCTATAGGAGGGCGGCGGCAAAGCAAGATAATCACTAAGATGCAAAAAGACACAAGTGAAACAAAAAGGTTATCAACCCGTGCACTATGGTCATGAAGGTCGTATTACACAGTAAGGCACAACACAAATGCAGAGAAACATGGAGCGCGCCAGTACAATAATGCAGAAGTCTTTCCAGCTTACATCCAATCGCTGGCTCGAAGCCTCAACATCAATAACAACAACGTGACCTTTCTAAACTCGATTTCCATTGGAAACCTTGAAACGCACCGTAAACAAAAGGATTTTCAATTACAAGAGGACTCTCGCATGTTCCTCAAATAGACGTTGGAGCAGCGAAGTGGATTCCTTAATCCGAATGGCAAAAATTGCAGGAATTTAAGGATAGAAACGAGGAGGAGGATTACTAAATTTTGTAAACTATCGGAGCTTGAAGAGCCCAAGATAATGAGCTGAAACCCGACGAATTCTCACCGTGTTGCAGGGCCAACAGATTGAATTCTCTAAGAACAGGGTTACCAAAATCAGAAGGCTTTCATGCATCGATGGGAAACTTTGTAGCTACTTAAAGCTGACTTTGGAGGAACATTTTTCTCAGTGGACTTCTAAGGATTAACCTGTTAATGGACAGCATAAAGTCTGACTTTGCATGATGAACGGATTCATTGCCATAATCTCTAAAAATATACAGTTCATTTTTTAAGCAATTTAGGATGTTCTTTTTTAAAATTTTAATACTAGTTAGTAAAACTAGGGTTTAATAAATGTCCCTACCCACAACTAGCAATGTCCAAAGTTTTAAGGAACAAGACGGGAGATCGACATAAGTCGACGCAAGCCGTCAACAGGTTAATAGAGGCCTTAGTGTAATTCCAAAAAACAATGCAGCTGATGCTCGCAGCTTTAAAAAATACGTCTTTTCTTTAATTTAAGGTGGAAGTAAACTTATTTTTCGGTAATGTAGTGGGATAAATTCAGAACCCCAAACAAATATATCAGTTTAATGGCTATGGCTGATATGAAAGTATTCGTATGACTTTTCCCCGAGGCATTTTTTGGGAAAGCTTTCACATTTACTTACAGATAATGCAATAGAATTGATATACAACCGAAATAACTTGGAAAGGTATTTCAGATAACGGCCTGATATTTGGGGCTGAAACAAAAGTATAACTAAACCAATATTCGTTCCGAAATTCCAGAGGAAAATTGTTGCTCTAGCAGCCGAGGTATTAAGGAGCGATCCATCATACTGACGTTGCCACGATAATGCAGGGGGAAATCCCCCGACCGGACGATTGCAGGGCTATACAATGATATCCACAGTGAGATGGAACTCCTCTTCTTCTAACCACTCCTAAGTACAAGATAAACATTATATTTTTTTTGCACGAATGCTACGTTTCAGCAGGGAACACAAATAATTTTTGCATGAATGCTACGTTTCAGCAGGGAACACAGATAATTTTTGCACGAATTATTATTATTCAAAGCGAGCAAAAAGCCGAAAAAGCTAAAAGGCAAGGGCCAAAAAACACAAGGTCCCCACGCCACTCAACGCTCGGAATAGGAAACATCAGCATGTGACACAGAAAAGAAAAGCAAGAAACGGCAACTGAGAATCAATCACGGGAGATGGAACGATTGATTCTGCCTTTAAAAACGTCCAAATTCGCATCAACAAAAACAGATCCATCCAGCGCGTTCCACAGCTGACCACAACGATACATAAATGACCGCTGGTACTGGGTAGTGGGCGCCCGAGGCAGCTGAACAGCGAAATTGTGAAGCGCAAGAGCTCTGCGAGTGCGCCGCTGCGGCACATGAGAGACGGGCACCGAGTGCCCAAGAGGGTGCTTATCGTTGTGAAATATTTTATAGAACACCCACAACGAAGCAACCCTGCGCCGGTGTTCAAGATTACAGTTAAAGAGCCCAGCACACAGATCAGAAGCGCGAGACATCACTCTGTCAAGGAGCCCCAGGTGAGACGCAGCAGCCGAGGCTCACACAGGAGAACAATATTCTACTATAGGTAGAAGGAAGCTCCAGCAACACCTGCACACTAAGACAGGGTCTGCAAAAACTCGCGGTGCTTTCCTCAAAATACCCAGCCTCTGAGATGCGGATACAGCAACATTACGTATGTGGGGCTCAAACGTCAACTTCCCATCAATAGTAACTCCCAAGACCCGCATACTATGAACCTCATCAGCGACAACACCATCAAGAGTGATAGGTATAAAAGCAGGTAGTGCTGCTCTCGATCTTAAGATAACAATGGATTTGGTCTTGGAAGGATTAACTTTCATACCCCAAGAGAGACACCAGTCAGATATCAACTGCAAGTCTCTATTGAGGGAAACAGATATTGCTACATTTCAGCAGGCTGTAAAACAGAAGTACAAATTAGAGCTGGCAAAGAACCTAGTAAATGGCGAAGTTATAAAATTGACAATATAAAGTTACTGCGTAGTTTCCTTTACAAACACTATTGACATATAAACACGCCTCACACTAACTAAACATAGAAGAATCGCATCTTTGAACTAACCAACGAAAAGAGCTACAGTCGTTTCATTAGAACGAGACGAAATAACAGGCTATGCTGGTTATTTAGTTATACTGATTGGTAAATTCAAAAATGCGATTCTTCTATGTTTAGTTAGTGTGAGGCGTGTTTATATGTGAATAGTGTTTATGAAGGGAACTACGCAATAACTTTATATTGTCAATTTTATAGCTTCGCCATTTACTAGGTTCTTTGCCAGTTCTAATCTGTGTTTCTGTTTTACAGCCTGAAAATGATGCTCGAAATGCATCGAAACATTGTAGTCAGTTAATTTTAGATAATGAAAATCAATTTTTATTGACCTTAACGCGCAGTGAATTAAATTATTTTAGAAGAGCTGAAAAGTTAGATAAGAAATTAGCATCATAGAACAGCGTGAAATAATTTCTGATTGACTTTTGTCAGACCTAATGCTCCCCTTCGAAGGATCACGGATCTAATTCTTCACAGTGTGATATCTTCCCCCTATTTCTAGCGTATTTTTACATTGACCCAATTTAGTAGTTTGAAGAAATCTTCTCAGAATTGGTTAAACAACATTAATGACCCACAGTAATCTCAAATTGGAGCATCTCATTATTAATTTGTTACAGCAGAAACAGCGAGATTTGACCAACTATGGCGTCAAGTTGTTTACGTTACGCAGACCACTCAATTTTTTTTTTACAGTATGCGCAGGTTAGTGTGGCCAACATCAGTTGAAAACTTCACGCAGAATTATCGCCTAGTTTTTGAAACAATAGAAAAAATTGCATTTCGTTAATAGTGAGGCACAGAGTGTAGTTCTAGTATGAAGTCAAGGAGGTTCTAATATTGAAGCTCCTTGTATGAAGTTAAGGCAAGAAATAAGCCACATAGAAGTGTCAGTAAATAAGATACCAGGTGTTGCAAAAGCGTTCCTCAACGTCTTCAAAACAGCGTTCACACTGCTTTACACTAGAAGGTTGTATACAGTTCAGGACGAAATTATTATTGGTATTATTATTCAAGGAAACGAATAGAAGCACAATTAGAAATTTTGTTACCCACGACGCGTTTCGCCGTACCTCGGCTCATCAGGTGGGAGGGTTGAAGATGGTCGAATCTGAACTCTGAAGACGTTAAGATTTTCTGAAATTTAGCTGGGTTGTCACAGAAAGATGTAGCTGTGATACCGACTTATCCAAAGCTATTATTATTATAGTCATAGTTTTACCACAGTATCCAGTCGATGAGTGATCCGTACAGTGCAACTCGGTCGTTCTGTATAGCTCGGTAGGAATATTTTATCTCGGGCGCAAAGAGACAGTAGAAAAAACTCAAGTGGACGGTCCCTTTCGTGGCCTTCCACACGAGAGAGAATAGAGGTGTCCCGCGTACTAGGTCAGCTATCTCGATCAACAGCACGCCTCACAGAACAGAAAGGGAAAAATAACGAACCTACCTAACTTTACAAAACTAATCCCTCGTCAGCAGGAACTGCGGCAAGTTGCAACATCCCCTGCGGTTAAGGCACTAGGGACTCTTGGGGTCGTGAGGCCCAAATATATTACGGCAGGGATAGGGCCTGCCATAATATACCCCTGAGGGCTCACGGCGAAATTATTCGTCCACACTCTATTTTTCAGTATTTTCTTCAATAACCCAAAAACTATTGCTTCTAGAGCCCTATGGCGTTCACAGGGTAAAAAGCATGTAATAGTGAAAATGCAACGCATAAAATGCAATTATTAGCACAAAATGTTAGTTTCAAGAGTCTGAACAGAAGAAACTTACAAAAGATGTTCAGACAAAATTATTCGTACAGTTGAAAATTATAATTAAAATATTATAATCAATAGCATGAGCGCTGCATGACCTTTCGTTTTGATAACGTTCAGCAACATTTTTCTACAGTTTTTAACGAGACCTGACGTCACTTCAGGTGGGACATTGCTCCATTCTTGAATGGGAACCCGTTTCAATTCCTGGAGGTTCTTTGGAGCTTGATTATTGATTTTCACTTTCAATGCTCGCTCAGCTCTGGACTCATCGACGGCATGGTAGCAGTGTTACCTTATTTTTCTGAAGCCAGGTGGTCGTAAACTTGGACGTGTGCTTCGGGTCATTGTCGCCTTGAGAGACCCCCGTCTCAAAAGACCCAAGCTCTGAGTCGATGCCTTCAGGTTTTCGTCCAAAATAGTTAGCCATATAATCATCAGATCACATTATCCCTTGAATTGTAACTAATTTTCCAGTAGGTAGATACCGCTTGTAGAGAAACGACCCCAAAGCATCATTGACCCACCTCTATATGTTCAACATTTGGTACAATGATCTTCGGCAGGAAAGCCATACCATTCTGATGCCAAATTTTCTTCACATCATTGCGTTAAAAAAGCTCGATTTTTGATTCGTCACTCCATAATACTCGGTCCCAAAAACTTTTCTCTTTATCCAAGTGGGCTTTGGCGAAGTTCAAGTGAGCAGCAACATGACACGGTTTGTGAAGTGGAGTTCGTCGAGGTCCATAACCGTGTAAACGATCCTTGTTCAGACAGCGCTGGATGGTGCGCTTAAGCTAGTTCCGTCAGTATCAACTAATTCGGTAATGTTATTTAAGACGACTCGTGGATTAATATTGACCTAGCGACACAGTCTTCAGCTAGTTTTTACCGATAGTTTTTGTTTCCGGTCACGTCCAGCTAGGAGGCAATATTTCTACAGTACCTAACTCAGTAAAGGTCTCTGAAACAGATGGCACTGTAGATCTTGGAATCCAGGCGTTTAGAGATGCCGCCATCAACTATTTCCTGCTTTGTGGGATTCACTAATCTTCTGCTCCAAATCCACACTAAGCTCCACGTCTTTCCCATCATGGCGCTAGCGGGTGAATGACAGGACACGACTCTTGTTGCGCCACGTTAGCCTTACTAAAAGTTTCTAGAATGTTTCGTCTCGCATATTATAGAACGCCTTATACTCTCAAAACATTCAGTACAACAAGCATTATGGTACATTCCCCTAAATTTTATCCAATTTTCCCCATAATAAGAATAATTTTGAATACCTCACTTTTCAACAACTTGTGAAGGTATTATGGCATGCCCAATGGTTCTGAATACTGCATTTCATATTCCCTGTTACCTAGTTTTTGCTGTGTAAAGAACTTCGGCCTGTACAAACAATAACTTCGAGTTTTTGAAGATTATATTGGAAACTAGAGGGTGTACGAATAATTCCGTCTCTAGCTGCACGAAAAGAACCGACTTAAGGAATCAATGAGAACATTTAACGGTGATTAAAACCAAAACAACCGAGTTTGCACTTTCCCTTCACGTCATTCTAAGCTTAGAAGAGCTAAGCCGCTACTATATACTTAAAAGAGATATAGTGTAATGAATAAGAGACACCGATCGAGTTACCTGTGGACTAATTTTCAGGATTGTAAAATTACAACTGAGCACCAAACGACACAATTCTTCTGTGGACTCGCACCTCCTTGAATTTTTCTCATAGCACAAAACACTTAATTTACAATCACCTTCTAAAGCAATTTACCCAACCAACTTGGGCACTGCTAAAGTCAATAAGAACAAGGAGAATAAAAAAGACGTAAATATTTCCAGGAGAATGAAGGTGCACAGGACAAAGAGAATCACTGACTTACCAAGCTAACTCCGCTTGCGTCGAGTGCCTAAATTATGTAAAATACAAACCTTGGTTGGCAGGGAGAGGCCAGCATGATGGCGAGTTGCTGTTGTACTGAGAGCAGCACCACAGAAATATCAAGGTGTCGGAAAAAGACTTTTCTTTTAGCCCACTGGTTCCAGTAACTTAACGTTTCGAGGGAAACGAGACTCAGGGACTTGAGAATGTCTTATGGCAAGGCGCGAGACTTACACGAACACAATAAACACTGAGGATCACGTGTAAGGATATATGTGTGCACTTATTAACAGGTTATAAACTTGTGAGCAGCTCAAATAATGGTAAAATGCGCCACTCAGTGTATAGGAAAGACAATGTTCAACAGCGTACCTATTAATCCTAGACACAGGAAATTGGTGATTTTATACTGTAGAACAGTACGCTGATACACAGTATATTATATTGGCAATAAACGACGTGTTTCTCGTACAGCTGGAAAGAAAAGTTGCAGTACATTAAGAACATGTGGGCAAGACTTTCAGTGAAGGAAGCATGAAAATAAATCAGAAGAATGGCTGAACAAAGCAGTAAACATAATGAGAAGTGCACACAGCACGGGACGCGCTTCCTAAGTTACGACGTCAGAGCACGCCAAGAACTAACTTATTACGCACTCTCAGCGGAGGTAATGAGCCAGTACGACAGTAAAAAATAATTAAACTTTGCGCTATTCTCCTATTAATAAGCAGTAATGTGAAATAATCATGTCAACGCAGGTCACAAGAAATAATAATATCTAAACATTCCTATGGAGCGGATGAACAAGCTGGACATTAACTCCTCAGCGGCCCTCAGGAATATTTAAATCGATTTTGTACCTGGAGGATCGCCTTCTACAGAAGATACACTTTAAATGCGTCTCTTCAGGGGAAAATTATTCCCGCCGTGACGCTCTCAACACGTCCCCGTAAGGAGGGTTCTGATCTGAGGTCTCTGACTTTTTACCGGTTTAACCCTTTTATGACGGCGGTATCCATGTTGTTTCATTAAAAATTGAAGTTTTTTGTAAGTTTTTTCGAGTATTATTATTATTGTAATTTTGTTCCCTAGAGCAATTACTTCCTGAGATACACGACAGTATTGTATTTAAAAATAAAAATTCGAAAACTAATGAATTAACACAATTGAGCTCAGTATATATTGTAGCCAAATGTCTACGTCAGGAGTGAAAGGGTCAAATATGTATTTCTTAGAATGCGCACTGCACACCGCAAAGCATCCATACTACCGACGACTATCATATCTGCCGACCTTTTGACGAAATAACAGCAGTTACTGATCATCGCAAGAACAGATGCGACATTTTGCTTATCCTCTACTGATAATTTTAAAGGATACATCTCGCTTCCGCGTCGGACTTACACTAGGACGCTCTGGGGTCAAGGTTTAGGCCTGCATTATTTAGAGACCAAGCAGAGGAGACAAGGGCAGTGGCCAGGACTGCAGGAGAGCTTAGAGAGACGCCCCACCAAGTCGTCCAATATCTGATGTGGCAACAACAGAAGCCAAAAGCAGGCATCAATATCAGATATCCTGCAGGACTGACACAGAAGCCTCAATATGCGGCGAGTTTTCTGGTGGCGAGAACAAGGACGGTAGCTAGCGGAGGGCAGCTATGTTGCCAAGATCCCAAGTTTCCCCAAGGGAAATCTTACCCTCAAAACTTCTGAGTTACCCTCAGCAGCACTTGGACTTGGTCGACACAATGCTAGTTCGCTGGGTGGAGTTACTGTGACGTCATTAGCAATAGCGTGGGCAGATCAGCGATTGGCTAACAAGGTTGGTTGTAACGTTACTGATGGATGTAATTAGTTACGCAGCACCCTGACGATCATTCATTGTACAGAATAGACTTGGATTATCAAATAATTGGTAAAACTGAGGGAATGTAGAATGTAGGCAATGTACAGAGAGGCATTGATAAAGCGAACCACGGATTGCCCCTTCATTGCACTGATCTTAATAAAATTATCAAGAACTGCCGCGGCCTCCTATATAGTAATGAATATACTGTACAATTAAACCATTACGTGATCGCAATTAAAAAAACTGTATTGAAAAAGAAAGTCAGAACAGTAACGTTTAATTACACCGAATTCGTACTCGCACCTCTACTGGCATATTTACTTTTAATCAGGATTGCAAAGGTTATAGGAGGCGAATACTTTTGAAAGCCAAGTCTCGGAAAAGGCTAGACACAGGAGTCGGTTAAATGAGCCAATTTTACCAAGAACATGAGTCGGAGTCGGCAGAAGTCGTGGGTTTAAGGAATCAGAGGAGTCCGAAAATGGCTCGACCCAGTCGTCTGAGTCGGACATGATCCGACTCCGCAACTCTACGGTCTCTTTACGAAGTGTTCTCAAGTCATGGCTGTAGGGGTGCAACCCGACCCTCCCCCCCCCCCGGTTTCTTTATTGCGTAGTAAATTTAGTAAACTGCAGTGCAGGAAGAACTCGCGACACCTTCTGAGAAAATTAAATGGCAGGATTCTTGAGACTCCATAACAAATAAAGCTTTTCAACAAACGCATATTATAATTTGGCCTCGCTCCACAACGAATGTATCCATATGACAAATAGAAATTCTAACAGGCTTCACATTGAAGACTATTTGCACAGCATCTAAGCGTTTAGAGTAGAAGGACGTTATCCACGGGAGACATCACCAGAACTTGGAGTAACATTTACTCGGAAATACCATTTCTTATAGTGATATATTCGGTGCAGAGATCTAAATTCCATAGAACATTCCTGGAACCAGTCTAGTCTCCGCCAAGGAGATCATGTTTTCATCAAGTTTGTGTGCTTCTCTGTCCGTCTGTCACCAAGATAACTCAAAAAGTTACGGACGGATCTTGACGAAAGTTACAGGGATTGTTAGGTATGTTAGAAGGAACAAATGATTACCTTTTGGCGAAGATCTGTTCATCCTTTGTCTGCCTCTTCTTTCTTAATGCTATAACTCAAAAGTTATGGACGGATTTTTATGAAATTTACCTGACTTGTTTGGTATAATACGAAGGGCAAATGACCAAATTTTTGTCATTTCGAAAGAAGGCGAAATGACTATATATAGGTATATAGACATTGTTAATACAGCATTTTTTAATAAAGTACTTTACATAAAGCTTTAGTTTTGTCGCAAAATTAGACAGGTCTCAAGAATCTTTGCAGGACTGTCTTTACTGAGCACTTACAGTACCAAGTGACTGCCCAAGTACTGAAAAACCCAAGTTCTTAGGAAGCCGAGGTGCAACTCTATTCGCCGTCGAAACTCTACCACAATCTCACAAGTCTCTATTGAAAACGAAGATCAGTTCGTTGCATTGGCAGTATAATGTGCGAATCGTCCAAGACTTTGCCGTTATTATTACAATAAATGTTCAAGCCTCCCTTTTTCTATACAATGGTGATCTCACAAAGAAAAAGAGTACACACCCAGAATATGGAGGAAGGCGTGGAATCCATGAGCAAGGGTGTGTCTACATTGGCTCAACGCGCAGGGAATAAGTGGAGAAAGAACAGACCAAAGTACAAGCAATAGGAGCATAAACTAAAAGCAAGTTGGGCACGAGGGAAAGTCGTCCTTCAACTGTAATAACAACGCCAGATAGAAAAAAAAAAGAACACAATTAAGCAGTAGACAAAGCTAGGCAGCAACAAGAGCAGAGAGCCAATATCAGTACACGAGCCGTGAGCCAATACGGCGCGGCGCGAGAGTATATGTTCACACAGAGCGGTGTCAACACACACCTGTTGTATAGTAAAGCACAGGACACAATACCCCGAGACCAACATAGCGGCCAATTGTTGGCAGGACGGTACGCTGGAGAGACACACGAGGTTCATCATTAGAGGCGCGCCGGTCCCTGAGGAGGCAATTATACGCGGGCCCGGGCCGGTGCGGCGCCGTGGCGGACACAGCTGCCAGTGAAGTGAAAGGTTTACCTACGAGTGAACCAAACGTGGCCATACATCGTTGATTTTTTGCACGTAAGAGAGGTAGGTACAGCGCTGGTTTGGTCTCCCTATCGGCACGAGGTTTCAAGAGAAAAAGAG
>LQNS02000227.1:2332249-2357240 GCA_001587735.2 Parhyale hawaiensis
AGAACAAATGGAAGAAATATCAGTATGAGTTACAGGTGAGAAGGAAGCAAAATGGGTACGAAAGGCAGACAAGACGATCGTGATGACGACCCAACGGGTCACGGGTGGTCTAGTATCTACTACAGCACGAAGAAGCATAGAGAAATCAGTAGCGAACCCTTGCCTCGAGACCAGCAGCCAAACAGGAGCAGTATAGGTTAGTTATTGAGGAGGGAGCCTGAAATCAAAAATTAATAAGAGAGACTGCTACAGGAACAAAAAGCTCTACTTAAAGCATGTTCTTTTTATGTTGTGTTGACAAATGATGTCAAGATTACATTAAGCTCGGATGAAGTAGAGGTTCCTCCGAGGTATTTAGCACATACTCACGGTATGGGTTCCAAAACTTAGATATTACTAGGGAAAGTAAGTTAGCCCAAATAACTCAGGAATCTCTGATACATACAACCCTTGTACAGCTCTGTGACGTCAAGATACACCCAGAGGAACACTATCATGGAGCAGACTGACAGCCGCGTATACATAATCGATCCATGAGATGAGCCTGAGCTGCCAGCCTAAAGGCACATATATAGGCGGAGGTGGTACGTAAAAAAGGCGAAAGGCATTAGACCTGCGGCCTGCTAGTCCTCTTGTAGCAGGGCCACCAGCGCACACCTCTCGAAATGCATATAATAAGTTGTATTACTCTAAAAAAAAATCTTAGATCGCCCCGCAAGCGCTTTTACGATTTAGCTCCTTGGGAACCAATTAAGGACTCTGATTAGAGTATGCTTTCCCAATGAGCAAATGAAGCTTACATTGTAGGGACGTTACAAAGTGAAAGCTCCAGTACCATGAATAGACAGTATGTTTATTCCTTCTTAGCTCTTTGCTTGCGAAAACATGACTCCTTAACGCGAGTTTTTGTTATATATCCACAATATGATGTAACGCCGTTTGCTGGTTGCTTGCTTCTCTTGGTTGGTTCACCTCTCCGTCACGATAACAAGGAGTTAGATATGAGAAAATTCTTCTACTGAACAAAGCATTACCTAAAAAATAGTTAGGTATTATTTGATATAATTTCTTGAACAAGGTACACGAGAGGCGCAATATAGGAAAGATATTTCGCTCCAGGCGTAGGTACATTATCCATTTGCTTATAGGTATTCTTTAGTCTAATTTCTTTGTAGTAGCTGAAACTTAACGGTGAGCAAAGGCCAAAACATTTTCAATCATTATTGCAGCTAAATATCGATCCTAATGGTTCACTTAACTACTGGTCTACAAGACACAAAAAGTACTGAGCATATCCGGTGAATTCTTTCGATTGAACCATGTTTTCTTTGTGCAGCTCCACCTTAGAGCAATCCAAAACTGATATCCGCACTTTTAAACTTGCATGCAGGAGAGTAATTTTCCTCTCGCAAAATTATGACGGCACATTTTTCATTACTTTAATGGAGGATGAGGCCTAAAGGTATGAGGCATATTTTTTTTAGCAAAACCCGTATCGCAAAAGAGAACAATAAAAAGTTCCTATTTTAAAATTACTGCCATTTTTTTACAGCTGGATAACCTAGGCTATAAAATAAGGCGTGCATACGAATATGCAAAGTGCATTAACTATCAACGGGACATTCAGCTACCTGCCTTTTTTGACACTGCCACTGGTACTGGATCCAACGTTTATTTAATTAAAGAGTAAACAATACGTTCCGACATCATATGCTTTACAAAATATAACTGGTAGAAATAGTGCAACGTCAAGTACGATACCCCCGTGTAAAATTGAAATTCTATCAAATAAACGCATAGAAATTCATGGTTGTTTACATATTGCAGGGTTCTTTGTACCTTTTTAAGTAACGTTAAAAATAGAGCTATTCCGATGAACATTGATATATCTAATTCAGACACGCCATGTTCAACAGAGCAGCAGGTATAGGCTTCATATAGAGATAAAGAGGAAGAGACAGAACTGCAGAGGCGTCCCCATTGATGAGGAGTGATAACAATCGATGTGTTGCATATATTTCGTAATTGCAATGCAGATCTCCATCCCGCTACAGCAGGGCTTGTTAGTAATGATTGCCTACATAATTAATGCGACGATTTCAATATTCTGCGGCGCTTCAGTATAATTGTTGTCGGTAATAGGGTAGCAGTGAGAAGGTAGACGGAATTATGAACCGCCTATATAGGTACTAACTAGTTGAAGAGAGGGAAAAGAAGAGTAATGAATGGTAGAAAAATTGCGAGCTAAAGCACGGAGACTGACCGCGAGGGGAAACAGAAGTACGTAGTACTATTAGTAGCAAGGATCACTAACGATTAGCAGCTAAGCTACTTCTTTTGACGTCGCACGTCACAGTGACTTTGATTTCGGCTTTTCCGTCGGAGGGTCTCAAGTTACGTGCAAACTCAAATGAGTGGAGACGGACATTTGCAAAAGATAAGGAAAATGGACGAGTAGGGATACGAAAAATTAGTGAAGACGCAGAGTAGGCACGGATAGAACGATGTGAAAGATAGGTTATCTCATGGTCTCTTGATTGGGCCCCTCCCCATAACATATGGTCAGTATCAAGTACAATACTTAGACAACCGCATGAACTACCCAATGCGCTTCACACAAAGCACCAGAGTGCGCCCTTGCACCTTATAGCCACATGTGAAGGATCCGAACTGGTGCTCAATGGCAGCAAGATAATTTAGATATTCACTTGAAGGAAATTTTCGGTCTGTAGCTGGTTGGGCGCGAAGTGACCAGTCCAGAACACACAAAAAATATTTTTTTTTTGGGGGGGGGGAGAGAAAGGAGGTCATCCAAATATTGCGATCAGGGATACATCGCCATTTCAAAGCCACCTTATAAGAGCTCAGGAGGAGCCTGACGATGTTATGAGCAGCGATCGAGCCGCTATGAAAACAAGAGACCTCGTGGAAATCCAGAGCCCGCAGCATGGCACAACATCGCACAACAGCCAACCAGCTGCTGAAAAGAATCGGCGACACACGCAACACTGTTGCCTCTGTAACCCTGCACCTACCTTAAATTCTGTCAAGATACGCAGTAACCTGTTTTCTGCAACGATAAGCTCACTTAGTATAGATAGCTCTCGTGTTATTATTGTCTCTCCAGGGTCTAGCTTAGACTTGAATTCTCGTAAAGATAACATTGCTAATTATGCTCCCGCGGAAGACAGAGGGCTCTAACTTGTAATGAACAGTGTTTTTAGACTGATAGGTACTGTAACTACAGTACATTTCATTAGGTAAAAATGGATTAGACGATACGCAGTCTCAAATAGCGAAACAAACCAAAAAAAAGCACCATCTACGCTACCTGACGCACAATAACACGACATACCCTGGGGGAAGGCTAAGATTTCTTCAGCAGACATAATGAGCTACTCCTGGTCAGTGTATTCAGGAGGTAGTTCAGTGATGTGCTTATACGTCAGAAAAGAATGGTTGTAGGCAGCAGGATCCCGGAACTACAATATATATAAATATATAAATCCCACGATTAAATTAACCGTTGCATACGGCATCAGAGACACACTCCAATTATTACCATATACGTCAAGACTTCTGACGTAAAGCCGCAACGAGTAGGCGGCGGCACAGCAAGACAATCACTAAAACGCAAGTGAAACAAAAAGGCAATCAACTATATATGGTCATGAAGGTCGTACAGTACAGTAAGGCACATAACATAAGCAAAGAAATATGGAGCGCGCCAGTGTAATAATGCAGAAGTCTTTCCAGCTTATCTCCAATCGCTGGCTCGAATCCTCAACATCAATAACAAAAACGTGACCTTTCTGAACTCGATTTCCATTTGAAACCTTGAAACGCACCGTAAACAAAAGGATTTTCAATTACAAGAGGACTCTCGCACGTTCCTCAAACAGACGTTAGAGCAGCGAAAAGAATTCTTTACTTCGAATGGCAAAAATGGCAGGAATTTGAGGATAGAGACGACGTAGTGGATTACTAAATTTTGTAAAATATCGGAGCTTGAAGAGCCCATGACGAATGAGCTGAAACCCAACGAATCCTCGCCGTGTTGCACGGCCAACAGGTTGAATTCTCTGCACTGAGAACAGGGTTACCAAAATCAGAAGGCATGCATGCATCGATGGGAACCTTTGTAGCTGCTTAAAGCTGACTTTAGGGTAACATTTATCTCAGTGGACTACTAAGGATTAACCTGTTAATGGGCAGCTTAAAGTCTAACTTTGCCTGATGGACGGATTTATTGGCACAATCTCTAAAAATTCAAGTTCATTTTTGAAGCCGTTGAGGTTGTTCATTTTTAAAATTTTAATACTAGTTAGTTAAACTGGGATTTAATAAATGTCCCAATCCACAACTAGAGTTGTCCAAAGGTTTTGGGTAACAAAACGGGAGATCAACATAAGTCGACGCAAGTCGTCTACAGGTTAATAGATGCCTTAGTGTAATTCCAGAAATAATGAACTTGGTGCTCGCAGCATTAAAAAATACGTCTTTTCTTTAATTTAAGGTGGAAGTAAACTTATTTTTCGGTTAAGTAGTGTGATAAATAAATTCAGAAACCCAAGCAAATATATCAGTTTAATGGCTGTGGCTGATATGAAAGTATTTCAATAACTTTTACAGAGACATTTTTTTGGAAAAGTTCTCACATTTACTTACAGACAATGCAATAGAATTGATATACAACCGATAATAACGCGGAAAGGTATATTAGATAACGGCCTGACATTTGGTGCTTAAGCAACGGTATAACTAAACCAATATTCGCTCCGTGATTCCAGAGGAAAATCGTTGCTTTAGCAGCCGAGGTATTAAGGTGCAATCCATCACACTGACGTTGCCACGATAATGCAGGGGGAAATCCCCTGACCGGGTGATTGCAGTGCTGGACAATGATATCCACAGTGAGATGGAACTCCTCTTCTTCCAACAACTCTTAAGTACAAGATAAACAATAGATTTTTTTATTTGCACGAATGCTACATTTCAGCAGGGAACACAAATAATTTTTGCACAAATGCTACATTTCAGTAGGGTACACAAATCATGAAACATAGTTTTCGAGTTGCCCCAAAATGTGCCAGTTATTTGAGCAAGGTTCTCACACGATCAAATATATTGTGTGGCACAATCAGAGCACTGGATTAACAAGTCTGTATACTATATAAGGTATATACCTATGTATAACTTTGCATCAATAGTACACTCTAGTACACTCGGTGTCACGCTCTAAACGAGATTCAATATTTAGAAATATTCATTAAACTTGAAAACGAAACTTTCTGAAAGTTTGAGAAAAAATTAATAAAACCAAGAAGTAAATACTGTGTAAATTTCAGAGAAAAACAGTAAGTCGTTAAGAAATAATTGCAATGTTTTCAATTAGCTGCTTCTTCCACGTGCCAAATTATTAACGAGGTCAATGAAAAATTAAGTCAAACAATGTTTTACCGTAGCTAATTCTCGTTCTGCACACTGAAGATTAAACATCAAATAAATTAGAGAGCCATAGTAACACAAAACCAGCAGTTGAAATTTATATGTAATTGACATTAACAAGGGATATGTTTTGCACTCTCAGCAAAAACCTGAAATAGTCGTTGATGATGCACCAAAGGTTCTCTACAGCGGGTTCGAGTCAGGAGAATTCCAGGCCACTGCACCTTTCGAATCCCTGTTGTTGTAGATACTCTGTTGTTTTAGTAGCCGCATGCTAGGGAGCATTATGCTGCATGAAAATAATACTCCTTCTCAATGTTACCTTTGTTTCTTTAGCCATGGTTCAAGATACTCGTTCAAAAAATTTATGCATGCATTAGCTGTCATTTTAACGCCTTCGGGTAACTTCCAAGGAACAACTAATATGCCACCGATGATCCCAGCCCATACCCTAATCCCACCACCGCCTAGTTGGCGCCTTAAACGATGATGGCGAGGTAGACCATTTACGACCCATTCTTTGCTCCAACCATCCGGGCCATCAAGGATAGCGCGAACTTCATCGGTGAGCAAAACTTTACAGAAGTCGACCTTCATGTTGTCCTCTGCCCATTTCAGTTGATTTGGAACATGAAATTCTTTCAATGGCGGCATGGTTATGAGGTTTACTGACTTTGCAACTTTTCTAAGAGTACAACAGCGGGTGGTTTTTGACACACTTTACAATCCGGCACGGTCAAAAAGTTCTTATGCAGCTAGTTCACGATTCTTAGCAGCTTCACGTTAATTCGCATCATAGAACGGCGTGAAATAATTTTTGATTGTCTTTTGTCACACCTAATGCGTCCCTTTGAAGGATCACTGACATAATTCTTCACAGTGTGATGATATATTCCCATCATTTTAGCTATTTCTAGCGCAGTTTTACCTTTACCCAATTCATTAGTTACAGAACTCTTCTCAGAATCGGTTAAACCCCATTTACGACCCACAGTAATCTCAAATTGGAGAATTGAATCGAATACCTTACTTTTCAACAACTTGAGAAGGTATTATGGCATGCCCAATTGTTCTGAAAATTGTATCTCATATTCCCTGTTACCTAGTTTTTACTGTGTAAGGCACTTCGGCCTGTACAAACAGTGATTTCGAGTTTTTGAAGATTATATTGGAAACTAGAGGGTGTACGAATAATTTCGTCTCTAACTGTACGAAAAGAATCCACTTAAGGAATCACTGAGAACATTTAACGGTGATTAAACCCAAAACAACCGAGTTTGTACTTTCCCTTCACGTCATTCTAAGCTTAACTTACTACTTCTAAGAGATATAGTGTAATGAATAAGAGACACCGATCGAGTTACGTGTGGACTGATTCTCAGGATTGTAAAATTACAACTGCGCACCAAACGGTACAATTCTTTTGTGGACTCGCAACTCTTTAAATTTTCTTCATAGCACTCAACACTTAATTAAAACTTACCTGCTAAAGCAATTTACCCAACCAACTTGGGGCATTGCTAAAGTCAATGAGGACAAGGAGAATAAAAAAGACGTAAATATTTCCAGGAGAATGAAGGTGCACAGGACAAAGAGAATCACTGACTTACCAAGCTAACTCCACTTGCGCCGAGTGCTTAAATTATGTAAAATACAAACCTTGGTTGGCAGGGAGAGGCCAGCATGATGGCGAGTTGCTGTTGTACTGAGAGCAGCACCGCAGAATTATCAGGGTGTGGGAAAAAGACCTTTCTTTTAGCCCACCGGTTCCAGTAACTTATCGCTTTGAGGGAAACGAGACTCAGGGACTTGAGAATGTCTTATGGCAATGCGCGAGACTTATACGAACACAATAAACACTGCGGATCACGTGTAAGAATCTAAGTGTGCAATTATTAACAGTTTATATATGAACTTGGGAGCAGCTCAAATAATGCTAAAATGCGCCACTCAGCGTATAGGAAAGACAATGTTCAACTGGGTACCTATTAATGCTAAACACAGGAAATTGGTGATTTTATACTGTAGTAGAGTACGCTGATATACTGTATATTATAATGGCAATGAACGATGT
Source organism: Parhyale hawaiensis (assembly GCA_001587735.2). NCBI lineage: Eukaryota > Metazoa > Arthropoda > Malacostraca > Amphipoda > Hyalidae > Parhyale > Parhyale hawaiensis. The sequence goes on from LQNS02000227.1 coordinate 2,339,772, forward strand.
GTTTCTCGTACAGCTGGAAAGAAAAGTTGAAGCACATTAACAACATGTGGGCAAGACTTTCAGTGGAGGAAGCATGAAAATAATTCAGGAGAATGGCTGAACAAAGGAGTAAACATAATGAGAAGTGCACACAGCAGGGGACGCGCTTCGCAAGTTACGACGTCAGACCACGCCAGGAGCTAACTTATTACGCACTCTCAGCGGAGTTAATGAGCCAGTCCAACAGTAAGAATAATTCAACTTTGCGCTATTCTCCTAATAATAAGCGGTAATGTGAAATAATCATGTCAACGCAGGCCACAAGAGATAATAATAACTCAACATTCCTATGGAGCGGATGAATAAGCTGGACATTAACTCCTCAGCGGCCCTCAGGAATATTTAAATCGATTTTGTACCTGAAGGATCGCCGTCCTACAGAAGATACACTTTAAATGCGTCTCTTCAGGGAAAAATTATTCCCTCCGTGATGCTCTCAACACGTCCTCTCGCAGGGAGGGTTCTGAGCTGAGGTCTCTCACTTTTTTACGCTTAACCCTTTCATGACGGCAGTATCCATGTTGTTTCATTAAAAACTGAAGCTTTTTGTAAGTCTTTTCGAGTATTATTATTTTTTTTCCCGAGAGCAATTAATTCCAGAGCTACACGGCAGTACTGGATTTAACAATAAAAATTCGAAAACTATTGAATTAACACAATTGAGCTCAGTATATAATGTAGCCAAATGTCTACGTCAGGAGTGAAAGGATCAAGTATATATTTTTCAGAATGCGCACTGCGCACCGTAAAGCATCCATACTACCGACGACTACCAAATCTGCCTACCTTTTGACGAAATAACAGCAGTTACTGATCATCGCAAGAACAGATGCGACATTTTGCTTATCATCTACTGATAATTTTAAAGGATACATAACGCTTCCGCGTGGGATTTACACTAGGACGCTCTGGAGTCAAGGTTTAGGCCTGCATTATTTAGAGACCAAGCGGAGGAGACAAGGGCAGTGGCCAGGACTGCAGGAGAGCTTAGAGAGACGCCTCACCAAGTCGTCCAATATCTGATGTGGCAACAACAGAAGCCAAAAGCAGGCATCAGTATCAGATATCCTGCAGGACTGACACAGACGCCTCAATATGCGGCGACTTTTCTGGTGGCGAGAACAGGGACGGTAGCTAGCGGAGGGCAGCTATGTTGTCAAGATCCCAGGTTTTCCCAAGGGAAATCTTACCCTCAAAACTTAGCACGTGGATTTGGTCGACACAATGCTAGTTCGCTGGGTGGCGTCACTGTGACGTCATTATCAACAGTGTGGGCAGATCAGCCATTGGCTAAAAAGGTTGGTTGTAACGTTACTGATAGAAGTACCTAGTTACACAGCACTCTGACGATCATTCATTGTACAGAATAGATTGGGATTATCAAATAATTGGTAAAACTGAGGGAATGTAGAATGTAGGCAATGTACAGAGAGGTATTGATAAAGTGAACCACGGATTGCCCCTTCATTGCACTGATTTTAACAAAATTATCAAGAACTGCCGCGGCCTCCTATATAGTAATGAATAGGCTATACTGTACAATTAAACCATTACGTGAACGCAATTAAAAAACTGTATTGAAAAAGAAAGTCAGAACAGTAACGTTTACACCGAATTCGTGCCCGCGCCTCTACTGGCATATTTACTTTTAATCAGGATTGCAAAGGTTACAGGAGGCGAATACTTTTGAAAGCCAAGTCTCGGAAAAGGCTAGACACAGGAGTCGGTTAATTGAGCCAATTCTACCAAGAACATGAGTCGGAGTCGGCAGAAGTCGTGGGTTTAAGGAATCAGAGGAGTCCGAAAATGGCTCGACCCAGTCGTCTGAGTCGGACATGATCCGACTCCGCAACTCTGCTGTCTCTTTACGAAGTGTTCTCAAGTCATGGCTGTAGGGGTGCAACCCGACCCCCCCCCCCCGGTTTCTTTAATGCGTAGTAAATTCAGTAAATTGCAGTGCAGGAAGAACTCGCGAAACCTTCTGAGAAAATTAAATGGCAGGATTCTTGAGACTCCATAACAAATAAAGCTTTTCAACACACGCATATTATAATTTGGCCTCGCTATACAACGAACGTATCCATATGACAAATAGAAATTCTAGCAGGCTTCACATTGAAGACTATTTGCACAGCATCTAAGCGTTTAGAGTACAAGGACGTTATCCAAGGGAGATATCACCAGAACTTGGAGTAACATTTACTCGGAAATACCATTACTTATAGTGGGAAAATTCGGTGTAGAGATCTAAATTCCATAGAACATTCCTGGAACCAATTTAGTCTCTAAGTTAGTGATGGGCTAAAATACTCGGGAATCTGCACATTTATCTTCGCCAAGGAAATCATGTTCTCATCAAGTTTGTGTGCTTCTCTGTCCGTCTGTCACTAAGATAACTAAAAAGGTTACGGACGGATCTTGTCAAAATTTACAGGGATTGTTAGGTATGTAACGTTTGATGATTAACGTTTGGTGAAGATCCGTTCATCCTTTGGCTGCCTCTTCTTTCTTTATGCTATACCTCAAAAGTTATGGCCGGATTTTTATGAAATTCACCTGACTGGTTTGGTATAATACGAAATGCAAATGACCAAATTTTTGTCATTTCGAAAGAAGGCGAAATGACAATAAGCATTGTTAATGAAGATTTTTTTTAATAAATTACTTTACATAACGCTTCAGTACTGTCACAAAATTAGGCAGGTTTCAAGAATCTTTGCAGGACTGTCTTTTCTGAGCATTACAGTACCAAGTGACTGCCCAAGTACTGAACAACCAAAGTTCTTAGGAAGCCGAGGTGCAACTCTAATTCGTCGTCGAAATTCTAGCATAATTTCACAAGGCTTTACTGAAAACGAAGATCAGTTCGTTGCATTGGAAGTATAATGTGCGAATCATCCAAGACTTTTACCTTTATTATTACAATAAATGTTTAAGCCTCCCTTTTTCTATACAATGGCGATCTCACAAAGGAAAAGAGCACACACCCAGAATATGGAGGAAAGCGTGGAATCCATGAGCAAGGGTGTTTCTACATTGGCTCAACGCGCAGGGAACAAGTGGAGATAGAACAGACCAAAGTACAAGCAATAGGAGCATAAACTAAAAGCATGTTGGGCACGAGGGAAAGTCGTCCTTCAACTGTAATAACAACGCCAGATAGAAAAAAAGAACACAATTAAGCAGTAGACAAAGCTAGGCAGCAACAAGAGCAGAGAGCCAATATCAGTACACGAGCCGTGGGCCAATACGGCGCGGCGCGAGGGTATATGTTCACACAGAGCGGTGTCAACACACACCTGTTGTATAGTAAAGCACAGGACACAATACCCCGAGACCAACAGAGAGACCAATTGTTGGCAGGACGGTACGCTGGAGAGAGACACGAGGGTCATCATTAGGGGCGCGCCGGTCCCTGAGGAGGCAATTATACGCGGGCCCGGCCGGTGCGGCGTCGAGGCGGACACAGCTGCCAGTGAAGTGAAAGGTTTACCTACGAGTGAACCAAACGTGGCCATACATCGTTGATTTTTTGCACGTAAGAGAGGTAGGTACAGCGCTGGTTTGGTCTCCCTATCGGCACGAGGTTTCAAGAGAAAAAGAGAGGGACATACAAAATGCCAAGGTATGGCAAAGAACTCATGCACACGACACCGCGAAAGGATAGGACACATCGGGAACGGTGAAAAGACGAAACATCTTCAGTAAAAGTAGGTTAACAAACATAAAAGGAAGCAAAGGGGGCACGGACGAGCGAGACCTGCAAGGCCAAGCGAAAACTGAGGTGACGACCCCATGGGGCTCTCCTGACTGAAGGTGAGACACCCCATTCTATGACACGAGCAAAGGACAATTATGTTTTTAGATCATTTTAAATTTTTAATTCAATTGCTAGTCACTCCTGAAAAATGTCTAATGTCGTTCGAGCCCGAATCGCTCTGCTGCGACGTTTCAATTAACAACTGCGAAAGAAAGTGCAATTAAATGAGAAAAATTAACTGTGAGCGAGCTACTGACGTCGCAGTCAGAAACCTAACAGTAGCGTTCTGTATTGATAATCGATTGGAAATCTCCACAACGTGATATCCATTCCTGCATATTACAAGACTCACAACTATAGGGAGGAAGTTATTTGTAGCGCTTTACGTCCACAATATTTGTGCGTTCAGGTTTTGTCGCTTTAAGGTATTTCAGGAACGAATGAAAGGCTTGCACTTCGTAATGTTCTTCGTTCTTCATCATGGCTGTGGTCTGTCTTGCATCCGCATCCCAACGGAAAATCATTAGCAGAAATATCAAATAATGACATAGACACACAAGGAGCACGGTAGAGTACTCCAGTCGTACATTATCAACCACTTAAATAGCTGCGCAATATCATATAAATTTTCTTATACCGAGGTGACACAATGCCTTTGCAGGCTCAACAAATGGGCAGATGCTTAGCTAGCACGTCGTCCCGATAGACACAGGGAAAGTTGGTGCCAAGATACCCATATGAAGTACTCAAGTTAAATGATGTACTTACGAGCTAAACGTCGGCTCAAAAGTTCGGCGTGCGACTCCTCAGCGTGATACTGGCATAATTTGATACACGGTAAGGAGCAAGTAAGTGTTCTCGCCGGCACTCCACCCCAGTGTACCCGGCTCACAGCTAAACAGAACCATGCGAATTACTTAAGCTGAAACACCCACTAGCACAACAAACGAGAGATACCCTCGTATGCCTCGGAATAAACGGCCCGGATTAGCAAAGTTGATGTCCGCGAGCTTATACGGACTTAAGAAAAATCCTCCGTCGCTTGGAAGGAACCACTTCCGCTTAGCGGCTCTGCAAAGATGCAAGCTCCAGAGCACAGGTGACGGCCTATATGCAACTTTAGAAACTTTGATGGGCTTCTTGAGGACAGGCAGACACGTCTGCACACGGCGGGGCGTTGTGGAAGTTATTTATACTCTTCCAGAGGCAGGAGTTCATGATGTGGATACAAGACGAAACATCAGTAGTGGATATTTTCGCAAACATACCTGCCGCTGTCATGTGCGGACCATAAACCCTGTCTCAACGCATTAAGAACGAGTTTGGAAGACAATGTCACTAGGTAGGTATATACTTAGTGTTTCAAACTACGTTCGTCCTACAACGATTGAATATATACATTTTAGATATGAAAAGAGAAGGACGCATGGGTATTAAAAAAAATACGAGGAACTCGAGTACGAAGGAAACAGCTTCTGGTGAAAACGACGATTTTTAGTTCAGAAAATCGACAGTAGACAATAAATTCGATTTACGTAAAAATAGCACGTACGCACAAACGTACGAGGTTGCTGAATGTATTGTGCAACCAATATTTGAGCAATGAAATATTCATTCCTCACTAGCAAACGTATGTAGCAGAAGAAAAATAATTGGTAAAGCTCAGTAACAATGCATAGTACGGCACTAGGCTTTGTGGATACAAAAATGTAACGAGTTAATGAATAGTGAAGGAATGGAAGCGCCAACAGCCCAGAAATTCGACGAAGATAGCCAGTAATGGAAAGGGTCGGGGGCGCAGATTGTCGCATTCAGCCTTCCGCCACAGCTCTAAGGAGATCTGCGGTCGACTGCAGCCGCACTTACTCCTCTGGGGCCTGTAGCCTGTTGGCCTATATCTGCAGCACAAACCAGTGCGTGTGTGTATCCCAGTTGGGAGTACGGTCAGGTTGACTCAACCTTTATAGCTAAACGCTAGTACGGATTTCCGAGCTAAGGGGATCGCTTCTGCTACATTAAGAACAAATCTAAAAGACCAACAATTGGGTGCGGACGGCAGGCGGCCGGTGAAGTGTACAGAGCTGAACTGCACACGGGAGATGTGAAGCTGAGGACGACGGTGAGGGCGAAAGCGTGTCAGCCATCGATCCAGAGCATCCAGCAGCGACAGGTGGTGTTGCTGGCGGTCATGGCTGGTCCAGCACAGAGCTCGGCACCGTCTTTGTTTCGTTGTATCTGGGTAGTGCTGCTAATGCCGAAATCACACCATGCAATCGCACGCTCAAATGATGATCCCACGTGCAGCTCACACGTCGTTCAAAGCAAATGTTTTCCATGGGGGTCATCCGAGGTGAGCGTGCGCTCATATGCTGAATGTATGACTGCATAGCATTGACTATTCGCAGCGGAAACGACGCTTTTGCCGGGTTAGTTTATAAGCTCATAAGAAACAATCCTTATCGGTCATAAGGGCTCATTCATATAATGCCCAAGGACAAAAAGTAGAGAAAACATGGTAAATAAGCCTACTATCACGGGACATCGAATCAGAGACTTTTCAGGAAACTACCTTAAAGTTGCGAGGGTATTTCGGAATACGGTTAGTACCGTAGCGGTAACGAAACCATCCGATCCAAATATACTATAAATGGAGCCAAATGAGATGCGGATACCACCATATAACAGTAGCAATAAGGAAGCTTTACACTATCCCCCCCCCCTTTCCCGCGCACTCCGGACTCTCCAGATGGAGCCACAGCGATCAGAAGCAGTCTCCTCATTTTTTTCTGTGGTAAAAAAAAAGCTTCAAAACCTTTAGCACAGAACAACTGAGCAAGCTCTCAGAAAAAGTTGACTGGCCCAGACATTTACTGACGGTACACAAAAAATCTTCGGGACAGATACAGAACCATTAGGAATTGATATCGTTAAGCTTCCGATAAGAATGTCAATAATATAGAAACAGACATAATTTAGCATCATAGATCATACAACTGATGATAGAGACTTACGTGAGCTACCTACTAATCCGAATAGAAATAAAAAAAGGTAGTTCTACAGAGAATTAAAAAAATACTCAACGACATCTTCCACCGTTTGTCTGTGACTTCAATTTGAGGAGGCGGCGAATCCTGAGAGGTTGGTAATCAATCAATTTTCTTCCAGCAGTGACACTATAAAAAAAGCGTCTGCTAATCCAGATGGAATGGAAGAAAAACAAGTAGGATCTAAATAAAAATAAGGGGATAACTAGGTTCCACGAAGCAGTGTTGAGAGTACAGCTGGAATTGGCAAAAGGAAGTGAGAAGTTAGGGAGCCTGATCAGGTGCGCTTGTTCTGCAGACAGACTTGAGCTAACTACGCCTGGTCTGTCTCCGCCCTGACGCCTCACTGGCACCTTAAGTTAAGGCGTGTAATGGGGGCCAAACGAAGCAGTGCGTGCACTACCATTGCTCTCTGCAGCCATAGTAAATTGCTAGTATTTTCTGAGAGTACAGCCAGGGACCATTATTGCATGGCAACGTCGTAGGTAATTTGGTACCTAGGCCTAATTGTGAATCTATTGCTGTAGCAGTCACGCCATTCTTAATAAAGACTACGTTATATTACGGTGGGCTGGGAGTTGCATTAGATATGATAATGCTTATTATTTATGCCCAAGGTTAGATACATCACGTTATATTATAGTTATCAGCGTACTAAGTCCGGTCGTCGAGTGTGTTCAACAGGTCTCCATAAATCGGACAAGAGTATATAGGTACTATAGAATAGTCTTCATTTTAGCAGCATGATTTTTAGAAGCCTCCGCGGCATTACTACATTCTTACTTATAGGTACCTCTCTGTGCATGCCACTACCTACAGTGCAAAGGGAAGGACAAAGAAGGCACTTGTAGTGTGCCAAGTACGTAAAACAAAGAACTCACGCGAGAGAATATCATTCAACGAAAGAAGAGCCTGTAGCAAAGAAAAAGAACCAGCAGCAGTATGAAAAACAATACGAGCGATGTGCACACGAGCGTTAAGTAACAGCCGCATGGCTGCGAATGACGTGCTCGCCAACGGCAGATTTACTGCAAAACGGGCGCTTTGACCCTATCGGAAATTTGAAGGCAATTATCCGATGACTAAAGGGGGAGGGGCGACAGCGTATTGATATCCGATAGTAATGGTCTATAATTTTGCAAATGGGATGCACGGTCTCGTATCTGCAAGGCCGCTGGGAAACGGCATCGCCAAGCTATCCGTGTCTATACGAGAGGCCGTAGTATATGTTTGTTTTGCGATACCTTCGTCTTGAAACTGTCCAGGTGAGTTAATTAAGGGAAAAACAGAAGTAGCACAAAGAAAACCAGGATACAGGGCAAAGACGAACTGCAGTTCTGTTAAACGAAAGAAAGAAAGAAAGTAATGGTGGTGCGATACTTCCGCACACCGATCGACCCCAAGCTACAGATGGTCGCACTAGAGAACTAAAACACTCACCGAGCGCATACCTCCGCCAAGCGTGGCAAATGTTGACGAAGAATTAAAATTAATCCTGAAACCAGGATTTCTTATTTGTCGACACTGAAATTTACTAATTTGTGCCTCTTGGCATTAATAACAGCTGCTTCGATATTCTTGAATATCCGACGTTAAAGTTTTGAATTATGATGCTCTGACGTGCATTATATGACAAACATTAGTGAAACATACAGACGAAGGACGAAAATTTGGTCATTTGTGTCTTTTGACACATTTGTGAATTCAACTAATTTCGTGAACATCCGTCGATAACTTTTTTTTAATTACACTATGACAAACATTACCTTACATTGGTCAAACACATAACCCGACACTTCGAAAAATTGTAGCAAATTTCATAAAGAACCGTTCATAACTTTTTGAGTTACTGTACCAAGAAAAGAGAGGCAGACAAACAGTTGAGAGGGTTTTCATCAAAAGTTGATCAGCTATTCCTCCTCACACGCTTAGCAATCGCTGTAAGTTTCATAAGGATCCGTCCATAACGTTTTTAGTCATCTTGGTGACATGGACAAAATCGAGAAAGACAAAACCCCCGTGGCGAATAGAATGACACGCGGGAGCTGCATCCTACCCGGGTCGTCCCGACATAGCACAGCTCTAAAGAATTCCATAAAGCGGCCACACAACAAAGGCACTTGAGATGGTGCTGCTTGAAGAGATCCTTGACGCTGCACTCTGCACGCTGTCATTTAAAATTATCAAATAAAGAGAGGCGCTCAAAAGCGTCCCTCAACTGTGTTAAAATGCAGACAAATGAGGACATCCATACAAAGCAAGCACTCGATCGACCGATAGGTTGCGGCCACAACTACAGTATACTGAATGGGTTGTTATTTGAAATGTTGGGGTAACGAGACATGGGACGCACTCGATAGCATAAAAATAGACACAAGAGGCTTTATAGTCTACAGAGCTTTCAATAAGCTAATGACCACAATTGATGGACGTCGGCTAGCTGTCCTAACAATATTCTCGGCTGCCGCAGAAACTAGATTCGTAAAACAACTTCTGGAACGGCCAAACATTTTGTGAGCGGTGAGGGTCGTATGTGAGTTCCGGCGTGCTACCAATGGCCGACTTTGACCGATATGAGCCAATGCGAGTAGCTCTCACTTGTCCAAACTTTAGTCTGAAGCCTTCGATTCGTTATTTTGGATTGCGCTTCAGGCGTTACTTGTAAACCGATTACGCTTGAGCTTGAGGCCACTTTCCGTGAAATTAGTTTGCAATTTACGTCTGAAACATAATCTAATGCGGCGAGTTGGAAGCTTGTAATACTGGCCTGTCAAAAAGCTAAAGCGAGCACATTATCTCACTCAATAAGGGCCTATCTTAAACGCTCTACTGGTGGCAGTACTAATATTACCATCGGAATTTCTTTGGCGATTATCCGATGCGGCTCCTGCGGATATTGGACAATGGCCTGTACTTTTCCGACAAGGATGAGAGGACCATCGTTTTGGGTAATTCAAAATATACTGAAAATGAAAGCTATACGAATATCCACACCACTGTTATACTGTAAAAAGTATTAATGATCTACACCAGCTACACAAACTTAATTGACGGTACCTGCCTTAGAACACAAGCTACATTCTACAAAGATATGAACGAGATACACCGTAAAATTGCGGCGGTATCCAATTTCAACAGCCTCTGCTCACATGTTATGGTTTGGAAAGCAACAGAAACGTTTTTTTTACTATATTCACGTAAATAAAATGCGTTTATATTATGTTTGCAGACCAAAATTTAAAAATAATTTCAATTCAGCGTCCTGCCTCTCCTACGCCTCCGACTTGTGCTCTTCGTTAACGTACGCTGATGAGGTATTCCCCCTCACTGCCAGCGAAAATGTGTTATCACAATTAACTTTCAACAGCGTTGCGAAGTCGGATGTATTAAGTCCGACACCAACCCCTGGCTCTAACTAGTACTAGTTCCCCACTCCCGACTCCTTGGATCCCAAAAATGTCAGACTCCAAGAGATGCTTTAACCTTTGCGGACCGAAGTTCGGCTTCTGAAAGATTTTTTTATTCTCATACATAATATAGCACATACATGAATTAGTTCCAGTTTCTCCAAGCCGCTGTAACGGTGGCTAGTGTAATGAAGAGAAGCAAGGAATATGTGACACGTCGATAAAATTAAACACACATGCACAAAGATATCCACGCAGAAACCACGTGCTACTGACTATTGCAAAACTCGTCCTGTACTAACATAAAAAAATACATTGCAGAAATCGCGAACCATTTTGGACGAGCTATTGAAAATGCTGACTTTGATTTCAAAATAGCAAAGCCATTGTTGAGATCCCCTTAACGAGGCAGGCTATAGTGTTCCAAAGAACATGTGACGAAAGCAATATTTTATTTACTGAGCACAAAGACTGGAGCGACGTTAGCAGTCGGAGGGCAATTGATGTGGCGGCTACGGCAATATACAATGCAAGACAAATGGAGAAATCAATAGGAATAAAAGAGTAGCAGGGATTTGATGCGGTGGCGCAGTACAACGGAATACTGCCTTGCACTAACCACCAGAGCCGTGTTACGAGCAGGGTTACAGCGTCAAGGGTCGGAGTCGGAACCTGGCATGTCCAGGAGTTGCAGTGAGTGAAAATAGACCCATTTGGTTTAAAAAAAAAAAAAAAATCAGAATACCCAGGAACCAGAGATTTTATCGGGTCCCAGGAGTCGGAATCACAAACTGGCTGGATTCAGGAGTCGGAGTCGGATTTAGCTCATATGACGCCAGAAACCTTGTTATATGACTGTCTCTAAACGTGATAATTTTCTTTTCTTTATTCCAAACGGTTACCCACAATGAAGGCACAAAATTAAATGCAGTGTCGATCAACGTTACAGTTCGCCGAGGTAATTTAAGAATGCTGCGTGTCTCGGCAGTTAAGTGGTATTAAGAACTACACTTCAATTACAAACAGAGACGCGGACAGGCAGACAGAATGTTGAAGTCAGACAGCAAAAGCCTTCAACAACACCGATTTAGGTTTCGAGGAAAAAAACACTAGTTATCGGAACTAAAAACTTAGTACCGGCACTAACTTTGGTGCTCAACTTCAGAGTGCTTTCGCTGCAGACGCTTGAGTTACGGGAGGAAAAACAAACTTTTCGCTATACAAGTACTCGTAGAAAGCAAATCTAGTTCTTTTCGTCCTTAATACAGAAAAGAACGCCTGCAACTTACAATACTTCGGTTGCCGTAAGCAGGAAGTTTGAAAACCTACGGCCCCTGAGGATCGGCCGCACCAGCCCGCTCCGGAGGCTTTTAGCTACCGATGTAGAAGGCATTGAACCGCAATAGCTAAAGACGGCCACTAATTGCTGGCACTTTCCTGGCTTTGTTGCCTGTGAATGGTCCATTGGAGAGAGCGTTCCCATTTACTGGCAAGCCCAAGTCAGCACTTCAATTGGAAATTACAGTGTACGTTGGCTTTAATTTTGTAAAACATTTCAAGCTCGGCGATAGAGATTTTCATGCAGTCCAAAGAATCATAGCTAAGATATGCCTAAAGTGAGTTCGAATTATAGCCACTGTATTTGTCAACACAGCTACGCAGTAGCTCGTCAGTGTCCCTAGATTCTGCATTGTCCAAATAAACACAAATGTATTAAAAAAACTTATCTAAATGTTAGCCGGCACGTCAACGGACTTAGCAAGTGTTACTAGCCAAGTTCCGGGCGTGTCTTTAGATTTAGCAAGAACTGACGCTCAGAAAACAGTATAGTTTTATACTGTTGAAACGACCACAGGAATGCATTCGGATTCCGAGTAGAGGAATGCCAGAGTTCTGCATTTGTATATTCGCTTCCCGCCAGGCTGGAACAATCTTGCGATACTCGGGTCGCAGCGTCAGCATTTCTGCAATTCCTACTGCACTGACAGGGTACTGACCTAACCAGCAATAGGAACGGTAGGGGTGTCACAGTTTTTACATTAGTATTATTCGTCTCCTAGGTTTGCCACCGCACCCACAATCAGTTTCTCTCGGTGAGGTCGCCATGCGCGACTTCTGTTCAGTAACACTTAATTTGCTTCAAGTCGGCCAATGACGCTATATATATAGTACTGACGGGGGAAAAGGCGCAGAATAAAAGGAAAGAAGAAAACCCAACATTCCTAATTTAGCTACCTAACTACAACTAACCTTGCTTGCAGAAACTGCGGCCATATGCAACGTTCCCAGCGGAAAGTCCCTCAGATTTACCCTTGGGGCGTTAGGCCCATAGATATTCTGCCAAGGACAGGGTCCGAGTGAATACCCCCTGAAGAAGGGAAGTTGTCATAGGAACCTTCCGTGTGACGTCATAACTCTAGCAATCTGGGGTCGACTGCAGCCGTGCAGTCCGGTGGGCCCAGCAAGTATGTATTTGCAGCACGAACAAGTGCATGGGACTTCCCTTGTACGAGGTGTACGGCTGCGTTAACTTGACCCTTAGCGCGCAGGGGACCAAGAGGGAAGTCGGCTGATCCTACCATTACGTCGGTTGTACTGCTTCAATTATCCCCATCATAGGACTACCATCGTTTGAAATGGTAATCATGAATGACCGGAGGAATTACAGGGTTAAATATTATATATTTAGAAACATAATTTTTGACAGTCCTGCATTATGTACCTCCTGAAGAGTAAATATCACAGCTAATAAAAATTTGGATAAAATTTTGCCCAGCTGAGGTAATTTTATATGCAAAATACCTACACCTACGCAAATGAAAGGATTAAATGAACTCTCTGGTTCACACAAAAGCAATGAGAAAATCTACCTATGTAACATATTTTATGTGGAGCGCACGTACGAGAATGACAAGAGTAGGTAATGAAAATTTATCCCAAGAAATCAGCAAGTCGTACATTGCGCGAGTTCCAGCCAGGTTCCTATGAACAGTTGAACCCCAAGCACCGTTTTTACGGTATGCAATCCCATCAATGAATATCGTCTTTCTGCCAAGTTGCACCGCAAACCATAAATATAGTTCAACTGATCTCAAGCGACGTGCAAGAAAGTAAACACAAACACGTACTGTGCTCGTAGGGTAGCGTGCATAACGTCGTCTAGACTCCATCCGAAAGTCACTTGAGTAGATTTAACATAAATTTCACTTAAGTAGACTGGAAATAAATTTTTCAAAAGTCTGCGGTGAAGTGACCGCCCCGTAATGCAATTGGAATTCCCTGTGGCTGACAACCTCGGAGCTGAATGATGGCATAAGGAAGAGACAACAACAGAGCCCAGAACAGAAATTCAACCCTGTCAGTTGAATGCTGTTCTTCTACCGAACAACTCACACGGTAATATTTATAGTTTATAACATATGAAGAGAAGAACTGGGGTTCAATTGCACATTGGAGATTATCACCGGACTTTGCCTTGTTGTGCCATTCAGCACGCATAGTAACATAAGCGACACAAAACACAAGTATACAGACAGAAACTTTAATTCCATTTGCAGACAGATGCGCCAGGGCAAGTGACTGGCGCATCATATCTTTGGATTAGACATGTGGGAGTAGATGGACCAACAGGCCCATTCTCACAGAGACACCGGGACTGACGCATCAGCCCTCTATGAGCTATTGCCATTATGTTAGCTTGATATAGATGACGGAGGAAAAGAGAAGAAAAAAGGAAGATCTCAGCAACGAGTCGAAGCAGGGTGTTAATTTCTTGTGCTGATCGCCTCACGCTGTAAGAAAAGAAAAGCACCCCAGCAATGTCGAGTGCAAATAAAATATCGCCTGCTTTTTTATCTCTTTGCTGCAGCGCTTGCACTGTAACACGACAAAGCAGTAGAAGCTCGAATACAGGAATGGCAGCAGCGCCAACTGGTTCACTTCACCGACACAAGGGCGCTGAGTGCCACGGTCCCGAAATAAGCAGTCAAAAACGGAACATTAGGGAATGTTACAAGCACGTTGTTCTGAACTATGACGTCAATAACAGTTAGGCTTTGGTTTAAGTGGCAACACGACAGCAGCGAGTGACCTCTATATGTGCTTCATTTGATGCACGATATGGCCCATAGACTATACGGAGATTTAAGTGCAACAGATGCAGAACTTCACAGAATGCTTAGGTAATATGGGGGCGCAAAGGCGATGTTTCCTCCGCTCCGGACACAATAGACCGGAAGTGACACCAGCACGGCCTGACCCCGCCACGTCACCTGCAACACTGGCGGGGCACAAGCAGACGCAACACGCAGCAAGGTGATCGGCGGCGGGGCCCGCCGCGCCCCTGCGTACGCTGCGCGGCTCCCCAAAATCAACCGACCACTGTAGGGTAGAAGACCCCAATGTACTAACAAGTGAAATTCTAAATTCTGTGAGTGACAGCTTACAGAGTGAACTTACGGGTTCGATATTACATACGTATCAATAGCAGCAGCAACGTGGCATACATACTTAGTTATAAAAATAGCGTCGAAGCTCCTGACGTAAAAAAAAGGCTACAGCAGTACCTTGCATTGACAACGGCGTGAAGTTCAACCAATGTCTCTCCCTGCAATTCTGAAGTTACGGAAATATGAAAGTGTCATGAAACAATTTCTGTTTTTGAGTAAATCAGGCCATAGTTACCGCATCGAGTAACGGATCAATATAGATTTTAGTACAAGGTATAACTAGAGTATGATGACTTAAGAGTATGCATTGAAGCGATTGAAGAGAGCAACAGGACACGACATGAACAAAACAAAGATGGAAATTAAGCACGGACAATAGCGCCAGAGAAAAGCATGCCAGTGAGAAGAACACGATAAAGAATTTTATTAAAAAAAAAACAAAGTAGTTGCAAAAAGAAATGTGTCCCGAAGACAGCTAAAGCTAATGCAAAAGAAAGTATATGTAGGGTCCTTGTGGGAGGTAGGTATCACTCATCGCATCAGTTAAAAAAAAACAATTGCAAAGTTATTTTGAAATGTGCTGCACTGAATGGTTGCGTCATGTAAAAAAGAACTGCTGAAGTATATATTGTAACAGTAAAAAATATATATAGCTAAGTAGTCATTTTTAAACACTGTGCACACGAAAAGAGGTACTGCTCTGGGAACTAAGAAATGAAATTACATTGTCAACCTTGTTACTTAATTACAACAATATTTCGTTGGTAAGTAAATGTTTGTGATGACAAGTAATCGACCAAAATCAGGGGTGCACGCCCAAGGAAACTCTGTTTTATGCTTACAGAAAATATATGACATACTAGTCCAAGGAAATTTCAATATTTTTAAACGAAGGGATTGAAAATGCACAAAAAATTCACGAACGACCGAGTGCATAGCTCGACTTTTTTAACCCTCCTGTGCCATAATTAGACATAATTTTTGGTACAGGATTACAACTACGTGTAACGTCCATACTGGACCACAAATATGTTCAGCAGGCTCGAGAAACAATCAATACCTACAGCAATTTCCAAACCTTTCGCTGAATATGATAGAAACAGTTTACAGACTTACTTAAATCTCCGGAGCAGTTTCCGTAGACTTTCAAATGCGGTTGCCTCTTTGTATGTACAATACGAGCTTCTTCAAACCAAAGCGTTACAGCATAAAATAGCGATGATATTGATTAAAATAGCAGCGCACTGTGGCGCAGCAAAAATAAAAATGTACAGACGACAGCATGGGATGCGCCCGCGCCCCAGAAGGGGAAGCAATGTCTGCTCAGGGATCCACCAATGTCTGTCAGTGTTATAGCGAGAGGTTGTGCTATGGTGCGGGCTGTGCATTCCTGCAAGGACTATAGTCATAACTAGCGGAGCTGCCAATCGAAAACGACAGCAAAGAAAATACAGTGATATTCTTTCACTGTTTCTATACGTAAGGATGCACGGTACATCATGGCAGCACCTTGGTCTCCGATAAGCCAGTATCTGCATACTGTATGATAGTCATGATACCTACTAAGAATACAACGATGAACATATTCCGTAGCATTTACCATAAAAAGTGTACAAAAATAATAATTCAGAGATTTTGCTAAAAGCAAGTAGCATTAAGATACTGAGAGATACGTTGCACAAAGTATTGAAGCTAGCGAATTTCAAACAACTTTAGCATCAAAATCGTAACACCTTAAAAAAAAATAATACATGACAAGTTTCAAACGTAAATGAATAAATGTCAAATATCCTATCCAGGCATTACATTATTTTGCTACCAACAATACCGTACCATGCTGTGGAACATATTATCACACGCAAAACATACCACTTCCGTAGGATCCTAAGATAACTACAACACTGGGCGAAAACTTGCTCAATTTCTAGCAACTTTTTTACTTGCTCCCGCACACGTCATAAACAGCATACACAGCCCACGGCTTATGAAAGAGCGCTATAGCACAGGACAAAGCACGATGCAGTGGCTAGACCAAAAATATTTACGCTGAAAACATCCTTCGGACTTGCATATTTGGGGAATATCAATGGAACGCCATATGGCGACCTTAAAGCTCCTCTAAAGGGCAAGAATTCAAGGAATAGCTTGGGGAAATAGTCGGCGTTCCTTCACGTCCCGGCAATAGCGAAAGTCTCGGCAGAGAGGGAAGTGCCGAGCTGCGGAGTTGGTATTGCTTAGGGGAGATGGGGCTGTGCTATGTTCACTTGGTGGGAGGATATACGAGCGGGGAGGAAATATTCAGCAGAAAAAAAATGCAAAGCGCAGTTTAGAAGAAAAATACTCAGTTATTCTGAGCAGGAGAAAGGACACACGCACAACTGTAGGTCTTGTGAAATAATGTACAGAAAAGAACAAAATCTAGTAGCTTTGGAGTGGAGACAAACATTATATGTATGTTCCATTTGTGGAAAGACGTGTACAAGCCACAGTTTTGAGTAAAAAAAAAGCTCAGTTATGTAATGATGTAAAATTGGTGGCGAGATGGCACTTTTAGGAGAAACACACGGTTTTGTGTATCAGATAAGACTATTTACGCATAATCATCCACCGGATTGAAAAAATATACATTCGTGGGAAACGATTAGCTGTTTCGTTCAGCTCAAGCATAAAGCTCGAAGAACAACCTTAAGTCAGCAGTTCTTTCCCTATTTCATAGTCAGCATTTGGAATAGACTCCCTTCCGACGTTGTTGGTGCGGAGTCGGTCAACTC